>CAWVNZ010001276.1:0-55104 GCA_963930735.1 Dioctria linearis
TCTACAATAAATTTTTCAAAAAATTATTTTTTACTGTCGCAAATTTTAAATACTCCAGGGATTGCCTTTTCTATAGTAAATTTTGCAAAAAATTATTTTTTACTGTCGCAAATTTTAATTACGCCAGGGATTGCCTTTTCTATAGTAAATTTTTCAAAAATTAATTTTTTACTGTCGCAAATTGTAATTTCGCCAGCGATTGCCTTTTCTACAGTAAATTTTACAAAAAATAATTTTTTACTGTCGCAAATTTTAAATACACCAGGGATTGCCTTTTCTATAGTATATATTTCAAAAAATAATTTTTTACTGTCGCAAATTTTAAATACGCCAGGGATTGCCTTTTCTATAGTAAATTTTTCAAAAAATAATTTTTTACTGTCGCAAATTTTAAATACGCCAGGGATTGCCTTTTCTATAGTAAATTTTTCAAAAAATAATTTTTTACTGTCGCAAATTTTAAATACGCCAGAGATTGCCTTTTCTATAGTAAATTATTCAAAAAAATAATTTTTTACTGTCGCAAATTTTAAATAAGCCAGGGATTGCCGTTTCTATAGCAAATTTTTCAAAAAATAATTTTTTACTGTCGCAAATTATAAATACGCCAGGGATTGCCTTTTCTATAGTAAATTATTCAAAAAATTAATTTTTTACTGTCGCAAATTTTAATTACGCCAGGGATTGCCTTTTCTATAGTAAAATTTTTCACAAATTAATTTTTTACTGTCGCAAATTTTAAATACGCCAGGGATTGCCTTTTCTATAGTAAATTATTCAAAAAATAATTTTTTACTGTCGCAAATTTTAATTACGCCAGGGATTGCCTTTTCTATAGTAAATTTTTCAAAAATAGTTTTTTACTGTCGCAAATTTTAAATACGCCAGGGATTGTCTTTTCTATAGTAAATTATTCAAAAAATAATTTTTACTGTCGCAAATTTTAAATACGCCAGGGATTGCCTTTTCTATAGTAAATTATTCAAGAAATAATTTTTTACTGTCGCAAATTTTAATTACGCCAGGGATTGCCTTTTCTATCGTAAATTTTTCAAAAATATTTTTTTACTGTCGCAAATTTTAATTACGCCAAGGATTGCCTTTTCTACAGTAAATTTTTCAAAAAATAATTTTTTACTGTCGCAAATTTTAATTACGCCAAGGATTGCCTTTTCTACAGTACATTTTTCAAAAAATAATTTTTTACTGTCGCAAATTGTAATTGCGCCAGGGATTGCCTTTTCTACAGTAAATTTTACAAAAAATAATTTTTTACTGTCGAAAATTTTGATTACGCCAGGGATTCCCTTTTCTATAGTAAATATTTCAAAAAATAATTTTTTACTGTCGCAAATTTTAATTACGCCAGGGATTGCCTTTTCTACAGTAAATTTTTCAAAAAATAATTTTTTACTGTCGCAAATTTTAAATACGCCAGGGATTGCCTTTTCTATAGTAAATTTTTCAAAAAATAATTTTTTACTGTCGCAAATTTTAAATACGCCAGGGATTGCCTTTTCTATCGTAAATTATTCAAAAAATAATTATTTACTGTCGCAAATTTTAAATACGCCAGGGATTGCCTTTTCTATAGTAAATTTTTCAAAAAATAATTTTTTACTGTCGCAAATTTTAAATACGCCAGGGATTGCTTTTCTCTAGTAAATTATTCAAAAATAATTTTTTACTGTCGCAAATTTTAAATACGCCAGGGATTGCCTTTTCTATAGTAAATTATTCAGAAAATAATTTTTTACTGTCGAAAATTTTAAATACGCCAGGGATTGCCTTTTCTACAGTAAATTTTTCAAAAAATAATTTTTTACTGTCGCAAATTTTAAATACGCCAGGGATTGCCTTTTCTATAGTAAATTTTTCAAAAAATAATTTTTTACTGTCGCAAATTTTAATACGCCAGGGATTGCCTTTTCTATAGTAAATTATTCAAAAATAATTTTTACTGTCGCAAATTTTAAATACGCCAGGGATTGCCGTTTCTATAGCAAATTTTTCAAAAAATAATTTTTTACTGTCGCAAATTTTAAATACTCCAGGGATTGCCTTTTCTATAGTAAATTTTGCAAAAATTATTTTTTTACTGTCGCAAATTTTAATTACGCCAGGGATTGCCTTTTCTATAGTAAATTTTTCAAAAATTAATTTTTTACTGTCGCAAATTGTAATTTCGCCAGCGATTGCCTTTCTACAGTAAATTTTACAAAAAATAATTTTTTACTGTCGCAAATTTTAAATACACCAGGGATTGCCTTTTCTATAGTATATATTTCAAAAAATTATTTTTTACTGTCGCAAATTTTAAATACGCCAGGGATTGCCTTTTCTATAGTAAATTTTTCAAAAAATAATTTTTTACTGTCGCAAATTTTAAATACGCCTGGGATTGCCTTTTCTATAGTAAATTTTCAAAAAAAAATTTTTTACTGTCGCAAATTTTAAATACGCCAGGGATTGCCTTTTCTATAGTAAATTATTCCAAAAAATAATTTTTTACTGTCGCAAATTTTAAATACGCCAGGGATTGCCGTTTCTATAGCAAATTTTTCAAAAAATAATTTTTTACTGTCGCAAATTATAAATACGCCAGGGATTGCCTTTTCTATAGTAAATTATTCAAAAAATAATTTTTTACTGTCGCAAATTTTAATTACGCCAGGGATTGCCTTTTCTATAGTAAATTTTTCACAAATTAATTTTTTACTGTCGCAAATTTTAAATACGCCAGGGATTGCCTTTTCTATAGTAAATTATTCAAAAAATAATTTTTTACTGTCGCAAATTTTAATTACGCCAGGGATTGCCTTTTCTATAGTAAATTTTTCAAAAAATAGTTTTTTTACTGTCGCAAATTTTAAATACGCCAGGTGATTGTCTTTTCTATAGTAAATTATTCAAAAAATAATTTTTACTGTCGCAAATTTTAAATACGCCAGGGATTGCCTTTTCTATAGTAAATTATTCAAGAAATAATTTTTTACTGTCGCAAATTTTAATTACGCCAGGGATTGCCTTTTCTATCGTAAATTTTTCAAAAATAATTTTTTACTGTCGCAAATTTTAATTACGCCAAGGATTGCCTTTTCTACAGTAAATTTTTCAAAAAATAATTTTTTACTGTCGCAAATTTTAATTACGCCAGGGATTGCCTTTTCTACAGTAAATTTTTCAAAAAATAATTTTTTACTGTCGCAAATTGTAATTGCGCCAGGATTGCCTTTTCTACAGTAAATTTTACAAAAAATAATTTTTTACTGTCGAAAATTTTGATTACGCCAGGGATTCCCTTTTCTATAGTAAATATTTCAAAAAATAATTTTTTACTGTCGCAAATTTTAATTACGCCAGGGATTGCCTTTTCTACAGTAAATTTTTCAAAAATAATTTTTTACTGTCGCAAATTTTAAATACGCCAGGGATTGCCTTTTCTATAGTAAATTTTTCAAAATATAATTTTTTTACTGTCGCAAATTTTAAATACGCCAGGGATTGCCTTTTCTATCGTAAATTATTCAAAAAATAATTATTTACTGTCGCAAATTTTAAATACGCCAGGGATTGCCTTTTCTATAGTAAATTTTTCAAAAAATAATTTTTTACTGTCGCAAATTTTAAATACGCCAGGGATTGCCTTTTCTCTAGTAAATTATTCAAAAAATAATTTTTTACTGTCGCAAATTTTAAATACGCCAGGGATTGCCTTTTCTATAGTAAATTATTCAAAAAATAATTTTTTACTGTCGAAAATTTTAAATACGCAGGGATTGCCTTTTCTATAGAAAATTTTTCACAAATTAATTTTTTACTGTCGCAAATTTTAATTACGCCAGGGATTGCCTTTTCTACAGTAAATTTTTCAAAAAATAATTTTTTACTGTCGCAAATTGTAATTGCGCCAGGGATTGCCTTTTCTACAGTAAATTTTACAAAAAATAATTTTTTTACTGTCGAAAATTTTAATTACGCCAGGGATTACCTTTTCTATAGTAAATATTTCAAAAAATAATTTTTTACTGTCGCAAATTTTAATTACGCCAGGGATTGCCTTTTCTACAGTAAATTTTTCAAAAAATAATTTTTTACTGTCGCAAATTTTAAATACGCCAGGGATTGCCTTTTCTATAGTAAATTTTTCAAAAAATAATTTTTTACTGTCGCAAATTTTAAATACGCCAAGGATTGCCTTTTCTATCGTAAATTATTCAAAAAATAATTTTTTACTGTCGCAAATTTTAAATACGCCAGGGATTGCCTTTTCTATAGTAAATTATTCAAAAAATAATTTTCTACTGTCGCAATTTTAATTACGCCAGGGATTGCCTTTTCTATAGTAAATTTTACACAAATTAATTTTTACTGTCGCAAATTTTAAATACGCCAGGGATTGCCTTTTCTATAGTAAATTATTCAAAAAAATAATTTTTTAACTGTCGCAAATTTAATTACGCCAGGGATTGCCTTTGCTATAATAAATTTTTCACAAATTAATTTTTTACTGTCGCAAATTTTAAATACGCCAGGGATTGCTTTTCTATAGTAAATTATTCAAAAAATAATTTTTTACTGTCGCAAATTTAATAACGCCAGGGATTGCCTTTTCTATAGTAAATTTTCAAAAAATAGTTTTTTACTGTCGCAAATTTTAAATACGCCAGGGATTGTCTTTTCTATAGTAAATTATTCAAAAAATAATTTTTACTGTCGCAAAATTTTAAATACGCCAGGGATTGCCTTTTCTATAGTAAATTATTCAAGAAATAATTTTTTACTGTCGCAAATTTTAATTACGCCAGGGATTGCCTTTTCTATCGTAAATTTTTCAAAATAATTTTTTACTGTCGCAAATTTTAATTACGCAAGGATTGCCTTTTCTACAGTAAATTTTTCAAAAAATAATTTTTTTACTGTCGCAAATTTTAATTACGCCAGGGATTGCCTTTTCTACAGTAAATTTTTCAAAAAATAATTTTTTACTGTCGCAAATTGTAATTGCGCCAGGGATTGCCTTTTCTACAGTAAATTTTACAAAAAATAATTTTTTACTGTCGAAAATTTTGATTACGCCAGGGATTCCCTTTTCTATAGTAAATATTTCAAAAATAATTTTTTACTGTCGCAAATTTTAATTACGCCAGGGATTGCCTTTTCTACAGTAAATTTTTCAAAAAATAATTTTTTACTGTCGCAAATTTTAAATACGCCAGGGATTGCCTTTTCTATAGTAAATTTTTCAAAAAATAATTTTTTACTGTCGCAAATTTTAAATACGCCAGGGATTGCCTTTTCTATCGTAATTATTCAAAAAATAATTATTTACTGTCGCAAATTTTAAATACGCCAGGGATTGCCTTTTCTATAGTAAATTTTTCAAAAAATAATTTTTTACTGTCGCAAATTTTTAATACGCCAGGGATTGCTTTTCTCTAGTAAATTATTCAAAAAATAATTTTTTACTGTCGCAAATTTTAAATACGCCAGGGATTGCCTTTTCTATAGTAAATTATTCAAAAAATAATTTTTTACTGTCGAAAATTTTAAATACGCCAGGGATTGCCTTTTCTACAGTAAATTTTTCAAAAATAATTTTTTACTGTCGCAAATTTTAAATACGCCAGGGATTGCCTTTTCTATAGTAAATTTTTCAAAAAATAATTTTTTACTGTCGCAAATTTTAAATACGCCAGGGATTGCCTTTTCGATAGTAAATTATTCAAAAAATAATTTTTTTACTGTCGCAAATTTTAAATACGCCAGGATTGCCGTTTCTATAGCAAATTTTTCAAAAAATAATTTTTTACTGTCGCAAATTTTAAATACTCCAGGGATTGCCTTTTCTATAGTAAATTTTGCAAAAAATTATTTTTTACTGTCGCAAATTTTAATTACGCCAGGGATTGCCTTTTCTATAGTAAATTTTTCAAAAATTAATTTTTACTGTCGCAAATTGTAATTTCGCCAGCGATTGCCTTTTCTACAGTAAATTTTACAAAAAATAATTTTTTACTGTCGCAAATTTTAAATACACCAGGGATTGCCTTTTCTATAGTATATATTTCAAAAAATAATTTTTTACTGTCGCAAATTTTAAATACGCCAGGGATTGCCTTTTCTATAGTAAATTTTTCAAAAAATAATTTTTTACTGTCGCAAATTTTAAATACGCCAGGGATTGCCTTTTCTATAGTAAAATTTTTCAAAAAATAATTTTTTACTGTCGCAAATTTTAAATACGCCAGGGATTGCCTTTTCTATAGTAAATTATTCAAAAAATAATTTTTTACTGTCGCAAATTTTAAATACGCCAGGGATTGCCGTTTCTATAGCAAATTTTTCAAAAAATAATTTTTTACTGTCGCAAATTATAAATACGCCAGGGATTGCCTTTTCTATAGTAAATTATTCAAAAAATAATTTTTTACTGTCGCAAATTATAAATACGCCAGGGATTGCCTTTTCTATAGTAAATTATTCAAAAAATAATTTTTTACTGTCGCAAATTTTAATTACGCCAGGGATTGCCTTTTCTATAGTAAATTTTCACAAATTAATTTTTTACTGTCGCAAATTTTAAATACGCCAGGGATTGCCTTTTCTATAGTAAATTATTCAAAAAATAATTTTTTACTGTCGCAAATTTTAATTACGCCAGGATTGCCTTTTCTATAGTAAATTTTTCAAAAATAGTTTTTTTACTGTCGCAAATTTTAAATACGCCAGGGATTGTCTTTTCTATAGTAAATTATTAAAAAAATAATTTTTACTGTCGCAAATTTTAAATACGCCAGGGATTGCCCTTTTCTATCGTAAATTATTCAAAAAATAATTATTTACTGTCGCAAATTTTAAATACGCCAGGGATTGCCTTTTCTATAGTAAATTTTTCAAAAAATAATTTTTTACTGTCGCAAATTTTAATACGCCAGGGATTGCTTTTCTCTAGTAAATTATTCAAAAAATAATTTTTTACTGTCGCAAATTGTAATTGCGCCAGGGATTGCCTTTTCTACAGTAAATTTTACAAAAAATAATTTTTTACTGTCGAAAATTTTAATTACGCCAGGGATTATCTTTTCTATAGTAAATATTTCAAAAAATAATTTTTTACTGTCGCAAATTTTAATTACGCCAGGGATTGCATTTTCTACAGTAATTTTCAAAAAATAATTTTTTTACTGTCGCAAATTTTAAATACGCCAGGGATTGCCTTTTCTATAGTAAATTTTTCAAAAAATAATTTTTTACTGTCGCAAATTTTAAATACGCCAAGGATTGCCTTTTCTATCGTAAATTATTCAAAAAATAATTTTTTACTGTCGCAAATTTTAAATAAGCCAGGGATTGCCTTTTCTATAGTAAATTATTCAAAAAATAATTTTCTACTGTCGCAATTTTAATTACGCAGGGATTGCCTTTTCTATAGTAAATTTTACACAAATTAATTTTTTACTGTCGCAAATTTTAAATACGCCAGGGATTGCCTTTTCTATAGCAAATTATTCAAAAAATAATTTTTACTGTCGCAAATTTTTAATTACGCCAGGGATTGCCTTTGCTATAATAAATTTTTCACAAATTAATTTTTTACTGTCGCAAATTTTAAATACGCCAGGGATTGCTTTTCTATAGTAAATTATTCAGGAACATAATTTTTTACTGTCGCAAATTTTAATAACGCCAGGGATTGCCTTTTCTATAGTAAAGTTTTCAAAAAATAATTTGTTACTGTCGCAAATTTTAATTACACCAGGGATTGCCTTTCCTACAGTAAATTTTTCAAAAATAATTTTTTTACTGTCGCAAATTTTAATTGCGCCAGGATTGCCTTTTCTATAGTAAATTTTTCAAAATTTAATTTTATACTGTCGCAAATTTTAAATCCGCCAGTTATTGCCTTTTCTATAGTAAATTTTCAAAAAATTATTTTTTTCTGTCGCAAATTTTAATTACTCCAGGGATTGCCTTTTCTATAGTAAATTTTTCACAAATTAATTTTTTACTGTCGCAAATTTTAAATACGCCAGGGATTGCGTTTTCTATAGTAAATTATTCAAAAAATAATTTTTTACTGTCGCAAATTTTAAATACGCCAGGGATTGCCTTTTCTTTAGTAAATTTTTCAAAATTTAATTTTTTACTGTCGCAAATTATAAATACGCCAGGGATTGCCTTTTATACAGTAAATTTTTCAAAAAATACTTTTTTACTGTCGCAAATTGTAATTGCGCCAGGGATTGCCTTTTCTACAGTAAATTTTACAAAAAATAATTTTTTTACTGTCGCAAATTTTAATTACGCCAGGGACTGCCTTTTCTATAGTAAATTTTTCACAAATTAATTTTTACTGTCGCAAATTTTAAATACGCCAGGGATTGCCTTTTCTATTGTAAATTATTCAAAAAATTATTTTTTACTGTCGCAAATTTTAATTACGCCAGGGATTGCCTTTTCTATAGTAAAGTTTTCAAAAAAAAAATTTTTACTGTCGCAATTTTAACTACGCCATGGATTGCCTTTTCTACAGTAAATTTTTCAAAAATTATTTTTTACTGTCGCAAATTTTAAATACTCCAGGGATTGCCTTTTCTATAGTAAATTTTGCAAAAAATTATTTTTTACTGTCGCAAATTTTAATTACGCCAGGGATTGCCTTTTCTATAGTAAATTTTTCAAAAATTAATTTTTTACTGTCGCAAATTGTAATTTCGCCAGCGATTGCCTTTTCTACAGTCAATTTTACAAAAAATAATTTTTTACTGTCGCAAATTTTAAATACACCAGGATTGCCTTTTCTATAGTATATATTTCAAAAAATAATTTTTTACTGTCGCAAATTTTAAATACGCCAGGGATTGCCTTTTCTATAGTAAATTTTTCAAAAAATAATTTTTTACTGTCGCAAATTTTAAATACGCCAGGGATTGCCTTTTCTATAGTAAATTTTTCAAAAAATAATTTTTACTGTCGCAAATTTTAAATACGCCAGGGATTGCCTTTTATAGTAAATTATTCAAAAAATAATTTTTTACTGTCGCAAATTTTTAAATACGCCAGGGATTGCCGTTTCTATAGCAAATTTTTCAAAAAATAATTTTTTACTGTCGCAAATTATAAATACGCCAGGGATTGCCTTTTCTATAGTAAATTATTCAAAAAATAATTTTTTCCTGTCGCAAATTTTAATTACGCCAGGGATTGCCTTTTCTATAGTAAATTTTTCACAAATTAATTTTTTACTGTCGCAAATTTTAAATACGCCAGGGATTGCCTTTTCTATAGTAAATTATTCAAAAAATAATTTTTTACTGTCGCAAATTTTTAATTACGCCAGGGATTGCCTTTTCTATAGTAAATTTTTCAAAAAATAGTTTTTTACTGTCGCAAATTTTAAATACGCCAGGGATTGTCTTTTCTATAGTAAATTATTCAAAAAATAATTTTTACTGTCGCAAATTTTAAATACGCCAGGGATTGCCTTTTCTATAGTAAATTATTCTAAGAAATAATTTTTACTGTCGCAAATTTTAATTACGCCAGGGATTGCCTTTTCTATCGTAAATTTTTCAAAAAATAATTTTTTACTGTCGCAAATTTTAATTACGCCAAGGATTGCCTTTTCTACAGTAAATTTTTCAAAAAATAATTTTTTACTGTCGCAAATTTTAATTACGCCAGGGATTGCCTTTTCTACAGTAAATTTTTCAAAAATAATTTTTTACTGTCGCAAATTGTAATTGCGCCAGGGATTGCCCTTTTCTACAGTAAATTTTACAAAAAATAATTTTTTACTGTCGAAATTTTGATTACGCCAGGGATTCCCTTTTCTATAGTAAATATTTCAAAAATAATTTTTTACTGTCGCAAATTTTAATTACGCCAGGGAATTGCCTTTTCTACAGTAAATTTTTCAAAAAATAATTTTTTACTGTCGCAAATTTTAAATACGCCAGGGATTGCCTTTTCTATAGTAAATTTTCAAAAAATAATTTTTTACTGTCGCAAATTTTAAATACGCCAGGGATTGCCTTTTCTATCGTAAATTATTCAAAAAATAATTATTTACTGTCGCAAATTTTAAATACGCCAGGGATTGCCTTTTCTATAGTAAATTTTTCAAAAAATAATTTTTTACTGTCGCAAATTTTAAATGCGCCAGGGATTGCATTTTCTCTAGTAAATTATTCAAAAAATAATTTTTTACTGTCGCAAATTTTAATACGCCAGGGATTGCCTTTTCTATAGTAAATTATTCAAAAAATAATTTTTTACTGTCGAAAATTTTAAATACGCCAGGGGATTGCCTTTCTATAGAAAATTTTTCACAAATTAATTTTTTACTGTCGCAAATTTTAATTACGCCAGGGATTGCCTTTTCTACAGTAAAATTTTTCAAAAATAATTTTTTACTGTCGCAAATTGTAATTGCGCCAGGGATTGCCTTTTCTACAGTAAATTTTAACAAAAAATAATTTTTTACTGTCGAAAATTTTAATTACGCCAGGGATTACCTTTTCTATAGTAAATATTTCAAAAAATAATTTTTTACTGTCGCAAATTTTAATTACGCCAGGGATTGCCTTTTCTACAGTAAATTTTTCAAAAAATAATTTTGTACTGTCGCAATTTAAATACGCCAGGGATTGCCTTATCTATAGTAAATTTTTCAAAAATAATTTTTTACTGTCGCAAATTTTAAATGCGCCAAGGATTGCCTTTTCTATCGTAAATTATTCAAAAAATAATTTTTTACTGTCGCAAATTTTAAATACGCCAGGGATTGCCTTTTCTATAGTAAATTTTTCAAAAATAATTTTTTACTGTCGCAAATTTTAAATACGCAGGGATTGCCTTTTCTCTAGTAAATTATACAAAAAATAATTTTTTACTGTCGCAAATTTTAAATACGCCAGGGATTGCCTTTTCTATAGTAAATTATTCAAAAAATAATTTTTTACTGTCGAAAATTTTAAATACGCCAGGGATTGCCTTTTCTATAGTAAATTTTTCACAAATTAATTTTTTACTGTCGCAAATTTTAAATACGCCAGGGATTGCCTTTTCTATAGTAAATTATTCAAAAAATAATTTTTTACTGTCACAAATTTTAATTGCGGCAGGGATTGCCTTTTCTATAGTAAATTTTGCAAAAAAATAATTTTTTACTGTCGCAAATTTTAAATACGCCAGGGATTGCCTTTTCTATAGTAAATTTTTCAAAAAATAATTTTTTACTGTCGCAAATTTTAAATACGCCAGGGATTGCCTTTTCTATAGTAAATTTTTCAAAAAATATTTTTTTACTGTCGCAAATTTTAATTACGCCAGGGATTGCCTTTTCTACAGTAAATTTTTCAAAATATAATTTTTTACTGTCGCAAATTTTAACTACGCCAGGGATTGCCTTTTCTACAGTAAATTTTTCAAAAAATAATTTTTTACTGTCGCAAATTGTAATTGCTCCAGGGATTGCCTTTTCTACAGTAAATTTTACAAAAAATAATTTTTTACTGTCGAAAATTTTAATTATGCCAGGGATTGCCTTTTCTATAGTAAATTTTTCAAAAAATAATTTTATACTGTCGCAAATTTTAAATACGCCAGGGATTGCCTTTTCTATTGTAAATTATTCAAAAAATAATTTTTTACTGACGCAAATCTTAATTACGCCAGGGATTGCCTTTTCTATAGTAAATTTTTCACAAAATAATTTTCTACTGTCGCAAATTTTAATTGCGCCAGCGATTGCCTTTTGTACAGTAAATTTTACAAAAAATAATTTTTTATTGTCGAAAATTTTAATTACGCCAGGGATTGCCTTTTCTATAGTAAATTATTCAAAAGATAATTTTTTACTGTCGGAAATTTTAAATACGCCAGGGATTGCCTTTTCTATAGTAAATTTTTCAAAAATTAATTTTTTACTGTCGCAAATTTTAAATACACCAGGTATTACTTTTCTATAGTAAATTGTTCAAAAAATATTTTTTTACTGTCGCAAATTTTAAATACGCCAGGGATTGCCTTTTCTATAGTAAATTATTCAAAACATAATTTTTTACTGTCGCAAATTTTAATAACGCCAGGGATTGCCTTTTCTATAGTAAATTTTTCAAAAAATAATTTGTTACTGTCGCAAATTTTAATTACACCAGGGATTGCCTTTTCTACAGTAAATTTTTCAAAAAATAATTTTTTACTGTCGCAAATTTTAATTGCGCCATGGATTGCCTTTTCTATAGTAAATTTTTCAAAATTTAATTTTTTACTGTCGCAAATCTTAATTACGCCAGGGATTGCCTTTTCTATAGTAAATTTTTCAAAAATAATTTTCTACTGTCGCAAATTTTAATTGCGCCAGCGATTGCCTTTTCTACAGTAAATTTTACAAAAAATAATTTTTTACTGTCGAAAATTTTAATTACGCCAGGGATTGCCTTTTCTATAGTAAATTATTCAAAAAATAATTTTTTACTGTCGCAAATTTTATATACGCCAGGGATTGCTTTTTCTATAGTAATTTTTTCACAAATTAATTTTTTACTGTCGCAAATTTTAAATACGCCAGGGATTGCTTTTCTATAGTAAATTTTTCAAAAAATAATTTTTTACTGTCGCAAATTTTAATTGCGCCATGGATTGCCTTTTCTATAGTAAATTTTTCAAAATTTAATTTTATACTGTCGCAAATTTTAAATCCGCCAGGGATTGCCTTTTCTATAGTAAATTTTTCAAAAAATAATTTTTTACTGTCGCAAATTTAAATTACGACAGGGATTGCCTTTTCTATAGTAAATTTTTCACAATTTAATTTTTTACTGTCGCAAATTTTAAATACGCCAGGGATTGCCTTTTCAATAATAAATTATTCAAAAAATAATTTTTTACTGTCACAAATTTTAAATACGCCAGGGATTGCCTTTTCTATAGTAAATTTTTCAAAATTTAATTTTATACTGTCGCAAATTTTAAATACGCCAGGGATTGCCTTTTCTATAGTAAATTTTTCAAAAAATAATTTTTTACTGTCGCGAATTTTAATTACGCCAGGGATTGCCTTTTCTACAGTAAATTTTTCAAAAAATTATTTTTTACTGTCGCAAATTATAATTACGCCAAGGATTGCCTTTTCTACAGTAAATTTTTCAAGAAATAATTTTTTACTGTCGCAAATTGTAATTGCGCCATGGATTGCCTTTTCTATAGTAAATTTTTCAAAATTTAATTTTTTACTGTCGAAAATTTTAATTCCGCCAGGGATTGCCTTTTCTATAGTAAATTATTCAAAAAATAATTTTTTACTGTCGCAAATTTTAATTACGCCAGGGATTACCTTTTCTATAGTAAATTTTTCACAAATTAATTTTTTACTGTCCCAAATTTTAAATACGCCAGGGATTGCCTTTTCTATTGTAAATTATTCAAAAAATAATTTTTTACTGTCGCAAATTTTAATTACGCCAGGGATTGCCTTTTCTATAGTAAATTTTTCAAAAAATAATTTTTTACTGTCGCAAATTTTAATTACGCCAGGCATTGCCTTTTCTACAGTAAATTTTTCAAAAAATAATTTTTTACTGTCGCAAATTGTAATTGCGCCAGGGATTGCCTTTTCTACAGTAAATTTTACAAAAAATAATTTTTTACTGTCGAAAATTTTAATTATGCCAGGGATTGCCTTTTCTATAGTATATTTTTCAAAAAATAATTTTATACTGTCGCAAATTTTAAATACGCCAGGGATTGCCTTTTCTAAAGTAAATTATTCAAAAAATAATTTTTTACTGTCGCAAATCTTAATTACGCCAGGGATTGCCTTTTCTATAGTAAATTTTTCAAAAAATAATTTTCTAGTGTCGCAAATTTTAATTGCGCCAGGGATTGCCTTTTCTACAGTAAATTTTTTAAAAAATAATTTTTTACTTTCGAAAATTTTAATTACGCCAGGCATTGCCTTTTCTACAGTAAATTTTTCAAAAAATAATTTTTTACTGTCGCAAATTGTAATTGCGCCAGGGATTGCCTTTTCTACAGTAAATTTTACAAAAAATAATTTTTTACTGTCGAAAATTTTAATTATGCCAGGGATTGCCTTTTCTATAGTATATTTTTCAAAAAATAATTTTATACTGTCGCAAATTTTAAATACGCCAGGGATTGCCTTTTCTAAAGTAAATTATTCAAAAAATAATTTTTTACTGTCGCAAATCTTAATTACGCCAGGGATTGCCTTTTCTATAGTAAATTTTTCAAAAAATAATTTTCTAGTGTCGCAAATTTTAATTGCGCCAGGGATTGCCTTTTCTACAGTAAATTTTTTAAAAAATAATTTTTTACTTTCGAAAATTTTAATTACGCCAGGGATTGCCTTTTCTGTAGTAAATTATTCAAAAAATTATTTTTTACTGTCGCAAATTTTAAATACGCCAGGGATTGCCTTTTCTATAGTAAATTTTTCACAAACTAATTTTTTACTGTCGCAAATTTTAAATACGCCAGGAATTGCCTTTTCTATAGTAAATTATTCAAAAAATAATTTTTTACTGTCGCAAATTTTAAATACGCCAGGGATTGCCTTTTCTATAGTAAATTTTTCACAAATTAATTTTTTACTGTCGCAAATTTTAAATACCCCAGGGATTGCCTTTTCTATAGTAAATTATTCAAAAAATAATTTTTTACTGTCGCAAATTTTAATTGCGCCAGGGATTGCCTTTTCTATAGTAAATTTTGCAAAAAAATAATTTTTTACTGTCGCAAATTTTAATTGCGCCAGGGATTGCCCTTTCTATAGTAAATTTTTCAAAATTTAATTTTATACTGTCGCAAATTTTAAATACGCCAGGGATTGCCTTTTATAGTAAATTTTTCAAAAAATAATTTTTTACTGTCGCAAATTTTAATTACGCCAGGGATTGCCTTTTCTACAGTAAATTTTTCAAAAAATAATTTTTTACTGTCGCAAATTTTAATTACGCCAGGGATTGCCTTTTCTACAGTAAATTTTTCAAAAAATAATTTTTTACTGTCGCAAATTGTAATTGCGCCAGGGATTGCCTTTTCTACAGTAAATTTTACAAAAAATAATTTTTTACTGTCGAAAATTTTAATTATGCCAGGGATTGCCTTTTCTATAGTAAATTTTTCAAAAAATAATTTTATACTGTCGCAAATTTTAAATACGCCAGGGATTGCCTTTTCTATAGTAAATTATTCAAAAAATAATTTTTTACTGTCGCAAATCTTAATTACGCCAGGGATTGCCTTTTCTATAGTAAATTTTTCAAAAAATAATTTTCTACTGTCGCAAAGTTTAATTGCGCCAGGGATTGCCTTTTCTACAGTAAATTTTACAAAAAATAATTTTTTACTGTCGAAAATTTTAATTACGCCAGGGATTGCCTTTTCTATAGTAAATTATTCAAAAAATAATTTTTTACTGTCGCAAATTTTAAATACGCCAGGGATTGCCATTTCTATAGTAAATTTTTCACAAATTAATTTTTTACTGTCGCAAATTTTAAATACGCCAGGGATTGCCTTTTCTACAGTAAATTTTGCAAAAAATAATTTGTTACTGTCGCAAATTTTAATTACACCAGGGATTGCCTTTTCTACAGTAAATTTTTCAAAAAATAATTTTTTACTGTCGCAAATTTTAATTGCGCCAGGGATTGCCTTTTCTATAGTAAATTTTTCAAAAAATAATTTTCTAGTGTCGCAAATTTTAATTGCGCCAGGGATTGCCTTTTCTACAGTAAATTTTATAAAAAATAATTTTTTACTTTCGAAAATTTTAATTACGCCAGGGATTGACTTTTCTATAGTAAATTATTCAAAAAATAATTTATCACTGTCGCAAATTTTAAATACGCCAGGGATTGCCTTTTCTATAGTAAATTATTCAAAAAATAATTTTTTACTGTCGCAAATTTTAAATACGCCAGGGATTGCCTTTTCTATAGTAAATTTTTCACAAATTAATTTTTATTGTCGCAAATTTTAAATAGGCCAGGGATTGCCTTTTCTATAGTAAATTATTCAAAAAATAATTTTTTACTGTCGCAAATTTTAAATACGCCAGGGATTACCTTTTCTATAGTAAATTTTTCACAAATTAATTTTTTACTGTCGCAAATTTTAAATACGCCAGGAATTGCCTTTTCTATTGTAAATTATTCAAAAAATAATTTTTTACTGTCGCAAATTTTAATTACGCCAGGGATTGCCTTTTCTACAGTAAATTTTTCAAAAAATTATTTTTTACTGTCGCAAATTATAATTACGCCAGGGATTGCCTTTTCTACAGTAAATTTTTCAAAAAATAATTTTTTACTGTCGCAAATTGTAATTGCGCCAGGGATTGCCTTTTCTACAGTAAATTTTACAAAAAATAATTTTTTACTGTCGAAAATTTTAATTACGCCAGGGATTACCTTTTCTATAGTAAATTTTTCACAAATTAATTTTTTACTGTTGCAAATTTTAAATACGCCAGGGATTGCCTTTTCTATTGTAAATTATTCAAAAAATAATTTTTTACTGTCGCAAATTTTAATTACGCCAGGGATTGCCTTTTCTATAGTAAATTTTTCAAAAAATAATTTTTTACTGTCTCAAATTTTAATTACGCCAGGGATTGCCTTTTCTACAGTAAATTTTTCAAAAAATAATTTTTTACTGTCGCAAATTGTAATTGCGCCAGGGATTGTCTTTTCTACAGTAAATTTTACAAAAAATAATTTTTTACTGTCGCAAATCTTAATTACGCCAGGGATTGCCTTTTCTATAGTAAATTTTTCAAAAAATAATTTTCTGGTGTCGCAAATTTTAATTGCGCCAGGGTTTGCCTTTTCTACAGTAAATTTTATAAAAAATAATTTTTTACTTTCGAAAATTTTAATTACTCCAGGGAATGTCGCAAATTTTAAATACCCCAGGGATTGCCTTTTCTATAGTAAATTATTCAAAAAATAATTTTTTACTGTCGCAAATTTTAAATACGCCAGGGATTGCCTTTTCTATAGTAAATTATTCAAAAAATAATTTTTTACTGTCGCAAGTTTTAATTGCGCCAGGGATTGCCTTTTCTATAGTAAATTTTGCAAAAAAATAATTTTTTACTGTCGCAAATTTTAATTACGCCAGGGATTGCCTTTTCTACAGTAAATTTTTCAAAAAATAATTTTTTACTGTCGCAAATTGTAATTGCGCCAGGGATTGCCTTTTCTACAGTAAATTTTACAAAAAATAATTTTTTACTGTCGAAAATTTTAATTATGCCAGGGATTGCCTTTTCTATAGTAAATTTTTCAAAAAATAATTTTATACTGTCGCAAATTTTAAATACGCCAGGGATTGCCTTTTCTATAGTAAATTATTCAAAAAATAATTTTTTACTGTCGCAAATCTTAATTACGCCAGGGATTGCCTTTTCTATAGTAAATTTTTCAAAAAATAATTTTCTACTGTCGCAAATTTTAATTGCGCCAGGTATTGCCTTTTCTACAGTAAATTTTACAAGAAATAATTTTTTACTGTCGAAAATTTTAATTACGCCAGGGATTGCCTTTTCTATAGTAAATTATTCAAAAAATAATTTTTTACTGTCGCAAATTTTAAATACGCCAGGGATTGCCTTTTCTATAGTAAATTTTTCACAAATTAATTTTTTACTGTCGCAAATTTTAAATACGCCAGGGATTGCCTTTTCTACAGTAAATTTTACAAAAAATAATTTGTTACTGTCGCAAATTTTAATTACACCAGGGATTGCCTTTTCTACAGTAAATTTTTCAAAAAATAATTTTTTACTGTCGCAAATTTTAATTGCGCCAGGGATTGCCTTTTCTGTAGTAAATTTTTCAAAAAATAATTTTCTAGTGTCGCAAATTTTAATTGCGCCAGGGATTGCCTTTTCTACAGTAAATTTTATAAAAAATAATTTTTTACTTTCGAAAATTTTAATTACGCCAGGGATTGCCTTTTCTATAGTAAATTATTCAAAAAATAATTTTTTACTGTCGCAAATTTTAAATACGCCAGGGATTGCCTTTTCTATAGTAAATTATTCAAAAAATAATTTTTTACTGTCGCAAATTTTAAATACGCCAGGGATTGCCTTTTCTATAGTAAATTTTTCACAAATTAATTTTTTACTGTCGCAAATTTTAAATAGGCCAGGGATTGCCTTTTCTATAGTAAATTATTCAAAAAATAATTTTTTACTGTCGCAAGTTTTAATTGCGCCAGGGATTGCCTTTTCTATAGTAAATTTTGCAAAAAAATAATTTTTTACTGTCGCAAATTTTAATTACGCCAGGGATTGCCTTTTCTACAGTAAATTTTTCAAAAAATAATTTTTTACTGTCGCAAATTGTAATTGCGCCAGGGATTGCCTTTTCTACAGTAAATTTTACAAAAAATAATTTTTTACTGTCGAAAATTTTAATTATGCCAGGGATTGCCTTTTCTATAGTAAATTTTTCAAAAAATAATTTTATACTGTCGCAAATTTTAAATACGCCAGGGATTGCCTTTTCTATAGTAAATTATTCAAAAAATAATTTTTTACTGTCGCAAATCTTAATTACGCCAGGGATTGCCTTTTCTATAGTAAATTTTTCAAAAAATAATTTTCTACTGTCGCAAATTTTAATTGCGCCAGGTATTGCCTTTTCTACAGTAAATTTTACAAGAAATAATTTTTTACTGTCGAAAATTTTAATTACGCCAGGGATTGCCTTTTCTATAGTAAATTATTCAAAAAATAATTTTTTACTGTCGCAAATTTTAAATACGCCAGGGATTGCCTTTTCTATAGTAAATTTTTCACAAATTAATTTTTTACTGTCGCAAATTTTAAATACGCCAGGGATTGCCTTTTCTACAGTAAATTTTACAAAAAATAATTTGTTACTGTCGCAAATTTTAATTACACCAGGGATTGCCTTTTCTACAGTAAATTTTTCAAAAAATAATTTTTTACTGTCGCAAATTTTAATTGCGCCAGGGATTGCCTTTTCTGTAGTAAATTTTTCAAAAAATAATTTTCTAGTGTCGCAAATTTTAATTGCGCCAGGGATTGCCTTTTCTACAGTAAATTTTATAAAAAATAATTTTTTACTTTCGAAAATTTTAATTACGCCAGGGATTGCCTTTTCTATAGTAAATTATTCAAAAAATAATTTTTTACTGTCGCAAATTTTAAATACGCCAGGGATTGCCTTTTCTATAGTAAATTATTCAAAAAATAATTTTTTACTGTCGCAAATTTTAAATACGCCAGGGATTGCCTTTTCTATAGTAAATTTTTCACAAATTAATTTTTTACTGTCGCAAATTTTAAATAGGCCAGGGATTGCCTTTTCTATAGTAAATTATTCAAAAAATAATTTTTTACTGTCGCAAATTTTAAATACGCCAGGGATTTCCTTTTCTATAGTAAATTTTTCACAAATTAATTTTTTACTGTCGCAAATGTTAAATACGCCAGGGATTGCCTTTTCTATAGTAAACTATTCAAAAAATAATTTTTTACTGTCGCAAATTTTAAATACGCCAGGGATTGCCTTTTCTATAGTAAATTATTCAAAAAATAATTTTTTACTGTCGCAAATTTTAAATACGCCAGGGATTGCCTTTTCTATAGTAAATTTTTCACAAATTAATTTTTTACTGTCGAAAATTTTAAATATGCCTGGGATTGCCTTTTCTATAGTAAATTATTCAAAAAATAATTTTTTACTATCGCAAATTTTAAATACGCCAGGGATTGCCTTTTCTATAGTAAATTTTTCACAAATTAATTTTTTACTGTCGCAAATGTTAAATACGCCAGGGATTGCCTTTTCCATAGTAAATTATTCAAAAAATAATTTTTTACTGTCGCAATTTTTAATTGCGCCAGGGATTGCCTTTTCTACAGTAAATTTTATAAAAAATAATTTTTTACTTTCGAAAATTTTAATTACGCCAGGGATTGCCTTTTCTATAGTAAATTATTCAAAAAATAATTTTTTACTGTCGCAAATTTTAAATACGCCAGGGATTGCCTTTTCTATAGTAAATTATTCAAAAAATAATTTTTTACTGTCGCAAATTTTAAATACGCCAGGGATTGCCTTTTCTATAGTAAATTTTTCACAAATTAATTTTTTACTGTCGCAAATTTTAAATAGGCCAGGGATTGCCTTTTCTATAGTAAGTTATTCAAAAAATAATTTTTTACTGTCGCAAATTTTAAATACGCCAGGGATTGCCTTTTCTATAGTAAATTTTTCACAAATTAATTTTTTACTGTCGCAAATGTTAAATACGCCAGGGATTGCCTTTTCTATAGTAAATTATTCTAAAAATAATTTTTTACTGTCGCAAATTTTAATTGCGCCAGGGATTGCCTTTTCTATAGTAAATTTTGCAAAAAAATAATTTTTTACTGTCGCAAATTTTAATTGCGCCAGGGATTGCCCTTTCTATAGTAAATTTTTCAAAATTTAATTTTATACTGTCGCAAATTTTAAATACGCCAGGGATTGCCTTTTCTATAGTAAATTTTTCAAAAAATAATTTTTTACTGTCGCAAATTTTAATTACGCCAGGGATTGCCTTTTCTACAGTAAATTTTTCAAAAAATTATTTTTTACTGTCGCAAATTTTAATTACGCCAGGGATTGCCTTTTCTACAGTATATTTTTCAAAAAATAATTTTTTGCTGTCGCAAATTGTAATTGCGCCAGGGATTGCCTTTTCTACAGTAAATTTTACAAAAAATAATTTTTTAATGTCGAAAATTTTAATTATGCCAGGGATTGCCTTTTCAATAGTAAATTTTTCAAAAAATAATTTTATACTGTCGCAAATTTTAAATACGCCAGGGATTGCCTTTTCTATAGTAAATTATTCAAAAAATAATTTTTTACTGTCGCAAATCTTAATTACGCCAGGGATTGCCTTTTCTATAGTAAATTTTTCAAAAAATAATTTTCTACTGTCGCAAATTTTAATTGCGCCAGGGATTGCCTTTTCTACAGTAAATTTTACAAAAAATAATTTTTTACTGTCGAAAATTTTAATTACGGCAGGGATTGCCTTTTCTATTGTAAATTATTCAAAAAATAATTTTTTACTGTCGCAAATTTTAAATACGCCAGGGATTGCCTTTTCTAAAGTAAATTTTTCACAACTTAATTTTTTACTGTCGCAAATTTTAAATACGCCAGGGATTGCTTTTCTATAGTAAATTTTTCAAAAAATATTTTTTTACTGTCGCAAATTTTAAATACGCCAGGGATTGCCTTTTCTATAGTAAATTACTCAAAACATAATTTTTGACTGTCGCAAATTTTAATAACGCCAGGGATTGCCTTTTCTATAGTAAATTTTTCAAAAAATAATTTGTTACTGTCGCAAATTTTAATTACACCAGGGATTGCCTTTTCTACAGTAAATTTTCAAAAAATAATTTTTTATTGTCGCAAATTTTAATTGCGCCAGAGATTGCCTTTTCTATAGTAAATTTTTCAAAATTTAATTTCATACTGTCGCAAATTTTAAATCCGCCAGGGATTGCCTTTTCTATAGTAAATTTTTCAAAAAATAATTTTTTACTGTCGCAAATTTAAATTACGACAGGGATTGCCTTTTCTATAGTAAATTTTTCACAAATTAATTTTTTACTGTCGCAAATTTTAAATACGCCAGGGATTGCCTTTTCTATAATAAATTATTCAAAAAATAATTTTTTACTGTCACAAATTTTGAATACGCCAGGGATTGCCTTTTCTATAGTAAATTTTTCAAAATTTAATTTTATACTGTCGCAAATTTTAAATACGCCAGGGATTGCCTTTTCTATAGTACATTTTTCAAAAAATAATTTTTTACTGTCGCGAATTTTAATTACGCCAGGGATTGCCTTTTCTACAGTAAATTTTTCAAAAAATTATTTTTTACTGTCGCAAATTATAATTACGCCAGGGATTGATTGCCTTTTCTACAGTAAATTTTTCAAAAAATAATTTTTTACTGTCGAAAATTGTAATTGCGCCAGGGATTGCCTTTTCTATTGTAAATTATTCAAAAAATAATTTTTTACTGTCGCAAATTTTAACTACGCCAGGGATTGCCTTTTCTATAGTAAATTTTTCAAAAAATAATTTTTAACTGTCGCAAATTTTACTTACGCCAGGGATTGTCTTTTCTACAGTAAATTTTTCCAAAAATAATTTTTTACTGTCGCAAATTGTAATTGCGCCAGGGATTGCCTTTTCTACAGTAAATTTTACAAAAAATAATTTTTTAATGTCGAAAATTTTAATTATGCCAGGGATTGCCTTTTCTATAGTACATTTTTCAAAAAATAATTTTATACTGTCGCAAATTTTAAATACGCCAGGGATTGCCTTTTCTATAGTAAATTATTCAAAAAATAATTTTTTACTGTCGCAAATCTTAATTACGCCAGGGATTGCCTTTTCTATAGTAAATTTTTCAAAAAATAATTTTCTAGTGTCGCAAATTTTAATTGCGCCAGGGATTGCCTTTTCTACAGTAAATTTTAGAAAAAATAATTTTTTACTTTCGAAAATTTTAATTACGCCAGGGATTGCCTTTTCTATAGTAAATTATTCAAAAATAATTTTTTACTGTCGCAAATTTTAATTGCGCCAGGGATTGCCTTTTCTATAGTAAATTATTCAAAAAATAATTTTTTACTGTCGCAAATTTTAAATACGCCAGGGATTGCCTTTTCTATAGTAAATTTTTCACAAATTAATTTTTTACTGTCGCAAATTTTAAATACGCCAGGGATTGCCTTTTCTATAGTAAATTATTTAAAAAATAATTTTTTACTGTCGCAAATCTTAATTACGCCAGGGATTGCCTTTTCTATAGTAAATTTTTCAAAAAATAATTTTCTACTGTCGCAAATTTTAACTGCGCCAGGGATTGCTTTTCTACAGTAAATTTTTCAAAAAATAATTTTTTACTGTCGCAAATTGTAATTGCGCCAGGGATTGCCTTTACTACAGTAAATTTTACAAAAAATAATTTTTTACTGTCGAAAATTTTAATTACGCCAGGGATTGCCTTTTCTATAGTAAATTATCCAAAAAATAATTTTTTACTGTCGCAAATTTTACTTACGCCAGGGATTACCTTTTCTACAGTAAATTTTTCACAAATTAATTTTTTACTGTCGCAAATTTTAAATACGCCAGGGATTGCCATTTCTATTGTAAATTATTCAAAAAATAATTTTTTACTGTCGCAAATTTTAATTACGCCAGGGATTGCCTTTTCTATAGTAAATTTTTCAAAAAATAATTTTTTACTGTCGCAAATTTTAATTACGCCAGGGATTGCCTTTTCTACAGTAAATTTTTCAAAAAATTATTTTTTACTGTCGCAAATTTTAAATACGCCAGGGATTGCCTTTTCTATAGTAATTTTTGCAAAAAATTATTTTTTACTGTCGCAAATTTTAATTACGCCAGGGATTGCCTTTTCTATAGTAAATTTTTCAAAAATTAATTTTTTACTGTCGCAAATTGTAATTGCGCCAGCGATTGCCTTTTCTACAGTAAATTTTACAAAAAATAATTTTTTTCTGTCGCAAATTTTAAATACGCCAGGGATTGCCTTTTCTATAGTAAATTATTCAAAAAATAATTTTTTACTGTCGCAAATTTTAAATACGCCAGGGATTGCCTTTTCTATAGTAAATTTTTTCACAAATTAATTTTTTACTGTCGCAATTTTAAATACGCCAGGGATTGCTTTTCTACAGTAAATTTTTCAAAAAATAATTTTTTACTGTCGCAAATTGTAATTGCGCCAGGGATTGCCTTTACTACAGTAAATTTTACAAAAAATAATTTTTTACTGTCGAAATTTTAATTACGCCAGGGATTGCCTTTTCTATAGTAAATTATCCAAAAAATAATTTTTTTACTGTCGCAAATTTTAATTACGCCAGGGATTACCTTTTCTATAGTAAATTTTTCACAATTCATTTTTTACTGTCGCAAATTTTAAATACGCCAGGGATTGCCTTTTCTATTGTAAATTATTCAAAAAATAATTTTTTACTGTCGCAAATTTTAACTACGCCAGGGATTGCCTTTTCTATAGTAAAATTTTCAAAAATAATTTTTTACTGTCGCAAATTTTAATTACGCCAGGGATTGCCTTTTCTACAGTAAATTTTTCAAAAAATTATTTTTTACTGTCGCAAATTTTAAATACGCCAGGGATTGCCTTTTCTATAGTAATTTTTGCAAAAAATTATTTTTTACTGTCGCAAATTTTAATTACGCCAGGCATTGCCTTTTCTATAGTAAATTTTTCAAAAATTAATTTTTTACTGTCGCAAATTGTAATTGCGCCAGCGATTGCCTTTTCTACAGTAAATTTTACAAAAAATAATTTTTTACTGTCGCAAATCTTAAATACGCCAGGGATTGCCTTTTCTATAGTAAATTATTCAAAAAATAATTTTTTACTGTCGCATATTTTAAATACGCCAGGGATTGCCTTTTCTATAGTAAATTTTTCACAAATTAATTTTTTACTGTCGCAAATTTTAAATACGCCAGGGATTGCCTTTTCTATAGTAAATTATTCAAAAAATAATTTTTTACTGTCGCAAATTTTAATTGCGCCAGGGATTGCCTTTCCTATAGTAAATTTTGCAAAAAAATAATTTTTTACTGTCGCAAATTTTAATTGCGCATGGGATTGCCTTTTCTACAGTAAATTTTTCAAAAAATAATTTTTTACTGTCGCAAATTTTAATTACGCCAAGGATTGCCCTTTCTACAGTAAATTTTTTAAAAAATAATTTTTTACTGTCGCAAATTGTAATTACGCCAGGGATTGCCTTTTCTACAGTAAATTTTTCAAAAAATAATTTTTTACTATCGCAAATATTAATTACGCCAGGGATTGCCTTTTCTACAGTAAATTTTTCAAAAAATAATTTTATAATGTGGCAAATTTTAAATACGCCAGGGATTGCCTTATCTATAGTAAATTTTTCGAAAAATAATTTTATACTGTCGCAAATTTTATATCCGCCAGGGACTGCCTTTTCTACAGTAAATTTTTCACAAATTAATTTTTTACTGTCGCAAATTTTAATTGCGCCAGGGATTGCCTTTTCTATTGTAAATTTTTCAAATTTTATTTTTATACTGTCATAAAATTTAAATCCGCCAGGGATTGCCTTTTGTATAGTAAATTTTTCAAAAGATAATTTTTTACTGTCGCAAATTTTAATTGCGACAGGGATTGCCTTTTCTATAGTAAATTTTTCAAAAAATAATTTTTTACTGTCGCAAATTTTAATTACGCCAGGGATTGCCTTTTCTACAGTAAATTTTTCAAAAAATAATATTTTACTGTCGCAAATTGTAATTGCGCCAGGGATTGCCTTTTCTATAGTAAATTATTCAAAACAAAATTTTTTACTGTCGCAAATTTTAATAACGCCAGGGATTGCCTTTTCTATAGTAAATTTTTCAAAAAATAATTTGTTACTGTCGCAAATTTTAATTACACCAGGGATTGCCTTTTCTACAGTAAATTTATCAAAAAATAATTTTTTACTGTCGCAAATTTTAATTGCGCCAGGGATTGCCTTTTCTATAGTAAATTTTTCAAAATTTAATTTTATACTGTCGCAAATTTTAAATCCGCCAGGGATTGCCTTTTCTATAGTAAATTTTTCAAAAAATAATTTTTTACTGTCGCAAATTTAAATTACGACAGGGATTGCCTTTTCTATAGTAAATTTTTCACAAATTAATTTTTTACTGTCGCAAATTTTAAATACGCCAGGGATTGCCTTTTCTATAGTAAATTATTCAAAAAATAATTTTTTACTGTCACAAATTTTAAATACGCCAGGGATTGCCTTTTCTCTAGTAAATTTTTCAAAATTTAATTTTATACTGTCGCAAATTTTAAATACGCCAGGGATTGCCTTTTCTATAGTAAATTTTTCAAAAAATAATTTTTTACTGTCGCGAATTTTAATTACGCCTTTTCTACAGTAAATTTTTCAAAAAATTATTTTTTACTGTCGCAAATTTTAATTACGCCAGGGATTGCCTTTACTACAGTAAATTTTACAAAAAATAATTTTTTACTGTCGAAAATTTTAATTACGCCAGGGATTGCCTTTTCTATAGTAAATTATCCAAAAAATAATTTTTTACTCTCGCAAATTTTAATTACGCCAGGGATTACCTTTTCTATAGTAAATTTTTCACAAATTAATTTTTTACTGTCGCAAATTTTAAATACGCCAGGGATTGCCTTTTCTATTGTAAATTATTCAAAAAATAATTTTTTTACTGTCGCAAATTTTAATTACGCCAGGGATTGCCTTTTCTATAGTAAATTTTTCAAAAAATAATTTTTTACTGTCGCAAATTTTAATTACGCCAGGGATTGCCTTTTCTACAGTAAATTTTTCAAAAAATTATTTTTTACTGTCGCAAATTTTAAATACGCCAGGGATTGCCTTTTCTATAGTAAATTTTGCAAAAAATTATTTTTTACTGTCGCAAATTTTAATTACGCCAGGGATTGCCTTTTCTATAGTAAATTTTTCAAAATTATTTTTTTACTGTCGCAAATTGTAATTGCGCCAGAGATTGCCTTTTCTACAGTAAATTTTACAAAAAATAATTTTTTACTGTCACAAATTTTAAATACGCCAGGGATTGCCTTTTCTATAGTAAATTTTTCAAAAAATTATTTTTTACTGTCGCAAATTTTAAATACGCCAGGGATTGCCTTTTCTATAGTAAATTATTCAAAATTAATTTTTTACTGTCGCAAATTTTAAATACGCCAGGGATTGCCTTTCCTATAGTAAATTTTGCAAAAAAAATAATTTTTTTACTGTCGCAAATTTTAATTGCGCCAGGGATTGCCTTTTCTATAGTAAATTTTTCAAAATTTAATTTTATACTGTCGCAAATTTTAAATACGCCAGGGATTGCCTTTTCTTTAGTAAATTTTTCAAAATATAATTTTTTACTGTCGCAAATTTTAATTACGCCAGGGATTGCCTTTTCTACAGTAAATTTTTCAAAAAATAATTTTTTACTGTCGCAAATTTTAATTACGCCAGGGATTGCCCTTTCTACAGTAAATTTTTCAAAAAATAATTTTTTACTGTCGCAAATTGTAATTACGCCAGGGATTGCCTTTTCTACAGTAAATTTATCAAAAAATAATTTTTTACTATCGCAAATATTAATTACGCCAGGGATTGCCTTTTCTACAGTATATTTTTCAAAAAATAATTTTATACTGTCGCAAATTTTAAATACGCCAGGGATTGCCTTATCTATAGTAAATTTTTCGAAAAATAATTTTATACTGTCCCAAAATTTATATCCGCCAGGGACTGCCTTTTCTACAGTAAATTTTTCACAAATTAATTTTTTACTGTCGCAAATTTTAATTGCGCCAGGGATTGCCTTTTCTATAGTAAATTTTTCAAATTTTATTTTTATACTGTCGTAAAATTTAAATCCGCCAGGGATTGCCTTTTCTATAGTAAATTTTTCAAGAAATAATTTTTTACTGTCGCAAATTTTAATTGCGACAGGGATTGCCTTTTCTATAGTAAATTTTTCAAAAAATAATATTTTACTGTCGCAAATTGTAATTGCGCCAGGGATTGCCTTATCTATAGTAAATTTTTCAAAAAATAATTTTATACTGTCGCAAATTTTATATCCGCCAGGGACTGCCTTTTCTACAGTAAATTTTTCACAAATTAATTTTTTACTGTCGAAAATTTTAATTACGCCAGGGATTGCCTTTTCTATAGTAAATTATTCAAAAAATAATTTTTTACTGTCGCAAATTTTAAATACGCCAGGGATTGCCTTTTCTATAGTAAATTTTTCACAATTAATTTTTTACTGTCGGAAATTTTAAATACGCCAAGTATTGCCTTTTCTATAGTAAATTTTTCAAAACATAATTTTTTACTGTCGCAAATTTTAATAACGCCAGGATTGCCTTTTGTATAGTGAATTTTTCAAAAAATAATTTTTTACTGTCGCAAATTGTAATTGCGCCAGGGATTGCCTTTTCTACAGTAAATTTTACAAAAAATAATTTTTTACTGTCGAAAATTTTAATTACGCCAGGGATTGCCTTTTCTATAGTAAATTATTCAAAAAATAATTTTTTACTGTCGCAAATTTTAAATACGCCAGGGATTGCCTTTTCTATAGTAAATTTTTCACAAATTAATTTTTTACTGTCGCAAATTTTAAATACGCCAGGGATTGCATTTCTATAGTAAATTTTTCAAAAAATAATTTTTTACTGTCGCAAATTTTAAATACGCCAGGGATTGCCTTTTCTATAGTAAATTATTCAAAACATAATTTTTTACTGTCGCAAATTTTAATAACGCCAGGGATTGCCTTTTCTATAGTAAATTTTTCAAAAAATAATTTTTTACTGTCGCAAATTTTAAATACGCCAGGGATTGCCTTTTCTATAGTAAATTATTCAAAACATAATTTTTTACTGTCGCAAATTTTAATAACGCCAGGGATTGCCTTTTCTATAGTGAATTTTTCAAAAAATAATTTTTTACTGTCGCAAATTTTAATTACGCCAGGGATTGCCTTTTCTACAGTAAATTTTTCAAAAAATAATTTTTTACTGTCGCAAATTTTAAATACGCCAGGGATTGCCTTTTCTATAGTAAATTATTCAAAACATAATTTTTTACTGTCGCAAATTTTAATAACGCCAGGGAATGCCTTTTCTATAGTAAATTTTTCAAAAAATAATTTTTTACTGTCGCAAATTTTAAATACGCCAGGGATTGCCTTTTCTATAGTAAATTATTCAAAACATAATTTTTTACTGTCGCAAATTTTAATAACGCCAGGGATTGCCTTTTCTATAGTGAATTTTTCAAAAAATAATTTTTTACTGTCGCAAATTTTAATTACGCCAGGGATTGCCTTTTCTACAGTAAATTTTCAAAAAATAATTTTTTACTCTCGCAAATTGTAATTGCGCCAGGGATTGCCTTTTCTACAGTAAATTTTACAAAAAATAATTTTTTACTGTCGAAAATTTTAATTACGCCAGGGATTGCCTTTTCTATAGTAAGTTATTCAAAAAATAATTTTTTACTGTCGCAAATTTTAATTACTCCAGGGATTGCCTTTCCTATAGTAAATTTTTCACAAATTAATTTTTTACTGTCGCAAATTTTAAATACGCCAGGGATTGCCTTTTCTATAGTAAATTATTCAAAACATAATTTTTTACTGTCGCAAATTTTAATAACGCCAGGGATTGCCTTTTCTATAGTAAATTTTTCAAAAAATAATTTTTTACTGTCGCAAATTTTAAATACGCCAGGGATTGCCTTTTCTATAGTAAGTTATTCAAAAAATAATTTTTTACTGTCGCAAATTTTAATTACGCCAGGGATTGCCTTTCCTATAGTAAATTTTTCACAAATTAATTTTTTACTGTCGCAAATTTTAAATACGCCAGGGATTGCCTTTTCTATAGTAAATTATTCAAAACATAATTTTTTACTGTCGCAAATTTTAATAACGCCAGGGATTGCCTTTTCTATAGTAAATTTTTCAAAAAATAATTTTTTACTGTCGCAAATTTTAAATACGCCAGGGATTGCCTTTTCTATAGTAAATTATTCAAAACATAATTTTTTACTGTCGCAAATTTTAATAACGCCAGGGATTGCCTTTTCTATAGTGAATTTTTCAAAAAATAATTTTTTACTGTCGCAAATTTTAATTACGCCAGGGATTGCCTTTTCTACAGTAAATTTTTCAAAAAATAATTTTTTATTGTCGCAAATTATAATTACGCCAGGGATTGCCTTTTCTATAGTAAATTTTTCAAAATTTAATTTATACTGTCGCAAATTTTAAATCCGCCAGGGATTGCCTTTTCTATAGTAAATTTTTCAAAAAATAATTTTTTACTGTCGCAAATTTAAATTACGACAGGGATTGCCTTTTCTACAGTAAATTTTTCACAAATTAATTTTTTACTGTCGCAAATTTTAAATACGCCAGGGATTGCCTTTTCTATAGTAAATTATTCAAAAAATAATTTTTTAATGTCACAAATTTTAAATACGTCAGGGATTGCCTTTTCTCTAGTAAATTTTTCAAAATTTAATTTTATACTGTCGCAAATTTTAAATACGCCAGGGATTGCCTTTTCTATAGTAAATTTTTCAAAAAATAATTTTTTTACTGTCGCGAATTTTAATTACGCCTTTTCTACAGTAAATTTTTCAAAAATTATTTTTTACTGTCGCAAATTATAATTAGGCCAGGGATTGCCTTTTCTACAGTAAATTTTTCAAAAAATAATTTTTTACTGTCGCAAATTGTAATTGCGCCAGGGATTGCCTTTACTACAGTAAATTTTACAAAAAATAATTTTTTACTGTCGAAAATTTTAATTACGCCAGGGATTGCCTTTTCTATAGTAAATTATCCAAAAAATAATTTTTTACTCTCGCAAATTTTAATTACGCCAGGGATTACCTTTTCTATAGTAAATTTTTCACAAATTAATTTTTTACTGTCGCAAATTTTAAATACGCCAGGGATTGCCTTTTCTATTGTAAATTATTCAAAAAATAATTTTTTACTGTCGCAAATTTTAATTACGCCAGGGATTGCCTTTTCTATAGTAAATTTTTCAAAAAATAATTTTTTACTGTCGCAAATTTTAAATACGCCAGGGATTGCCTTTTCTATAGTAAATTATTCAAAAATTAATTTTTTACTGTCGCAAATTTTAAATACGCCAGGGATTGCCTTTCCTATAGTAAATTTTGCAAAAAAATAATTTTTTACTGTCGCAAATTTTAATTGCGCCAGGGATTGCCTTTTCTATAGTAAATTTTTCAAAATTTAATTTTATACTGTCGCAAATTTTAAATACGCCAGGGATTGCCTTTTCTTTAGTAAATTTTTCAAAAAATAATTTTTTACTGTCGCAAATTTTAATTACGCCAGGGATTGCCTTTTCTACAGTAAATTTTTCAAAAAATAATTTTTTACTGTCGCAAATTTTAATTACGCCAGGGATTGCCCTTTCTACAGTAAATTTTTCAAAAAATAATTTTTTACTGTCGCAAATTGTAATTACGCCAGGGATTGCCTTTTCTACAGTAAATTTATCAAAAAATAATTTTTTACTATCGCAAATATTAATTACGCCAGGGATTGCCTTTTCTACAGTAAATTTTTCAAAAAATAATTTTATACTGTCGCAAATTTTAAATACGCCAGGGATTGCCTTATCTATAGTAAATTTTTCGAAAAATAATTTTATACTGTCCCAAAATTTATATCCGCCAGGGACTGCCTTTTCTACAGTAAATTTTTCACAAATTAATTTTTTACTGTCGCAAATTTTAATTGCGCCAGGGATTGCCTTTTCTATAGTAAATTTTTCAAATTTATTTTTATACTGTCGTAAAATTTAAATCCGCCAGGGATTGCCTTTTCTATAGTAAATTTTTCAAGAAATAATTTTTTACTGTCGCAAATTTTAATTGCGACAGGGATTGCCTTTTCTATAGTAAATTTTTCAAAAAATAATATTTTACTGTCGCAAATTGTAATTGCGCCAGGGATTGCCTTATCTATAGTAAATTTTTCAAAAAATAATTTTATACTGTCGCAAATTTTATATCCGCCAGGGACTGCCTTTTCTACAGTAAATTTTTCACAAATTAATTTTTTACTGTCGAAAATTTTAATTACGCCAGGATTGCCTTTTCTATAGTAAATTATTCAAAAAATAATTTTTTACTGTCGCAAATTTTAAATACGCCAGGGATTGCCTTTTCTATAGTAAATTTTTCACAAATTAATTTTTTACTGTCGGAAATTTTAAATACGCCAAGTATTGCCTTTTCTATAGTAAATTTTTCAAAACATAATTTTTTACTGTCGCAAATTTTAATAACGCCAGGGATTGCCTTTTCTATAGTGAATTTTTCAAAAAATAATTTTTACTGTCGCAAATTGTAATTGCGCCAGGGATTGCCTTTTCTACAGTAAATTTTACAAAAAATAATTTTTTACTGTCGAAAATTTTAATTACGCCAGGGATTGCCTTTTCTATAGTAAATTATTCAAAAAATAATTTTTTACTGTCGCAAATTTTAAATACGCCAGGGATTGCCTTTTCTATAGTAAATTTTTCACAAATTAATTTTTTACTGTCGCAAATTTTAAATACGCCAGGGATTGCATTTCTATAGTAAATTTTTCAAAAAATAATTTTTTACTGTCGCAAATTTTAAATACGCCAGGGATTGCCTTTTCTATAGTAAATTATTCAAAACATAATTTTTTACTGTCGCAAATTTTAATAACGCCAGGGATTGCCTTTTCTATAGTAAATTTTTCAAAAAATAATTTTTTACTGTCGCAAATTTTAAATACGCCAGGGATTGCCTTTTCTATAGTAAATTATTCAAAACATAATTTTTTACTGTCGCAAATTTTAATAACGCCAGGGATTGCCTTTTCTATAGTGAATTTTTCAAAAAATAATTTTTTACTGTCGCAAATTTTAATTACGCCAGGGATTGCCTTTTCTACAGTAAATTTTTCAAAAAATAATTTTTTACTGTCGCAAATTTTAAATACGCCAGGGATTGCCTTTTCTATAGTAAATTATTCAAAAAATAATTTTTTACTGTCGCAAATTTTAATAACGCCAGGGAATGCCTTTTCTATAGTAAATTTTTCAAAAAATAATTTTTTACTGTCGCAAATTTTAAATACGCCAGGGATTGCCTTTTCTATAGTAAATTATTCAAAACATAATTTTTTACTGTCGCAAATTTTAATAACGCCAGGGATTGCCTTTTCTATAGTGAATTTTTCAAAAAATAATTTTTTACTGTCGCAAATTTTAATTACGCCAGGGATTGCCTTTTCTACAGTAAATTTTTCAAAAAATAATTTTTACTCTCGCAAATTGTAATTGCGCCAGGGATTGCCTTTTCTACAGTAAATTTTACAAAAAATAATTTTTTACTGTCGAAAATTTTAATTACGCCAGGGATTGCCTTTTCTATAGTAAGTTATTCAAAAAATAATTTTTTACTGTCGCAAATTTTAATTACTCCAGGGATTGCCTTTCCTATAGTAAATTTTTCACAAATTAATTTTTTACTGTCGCAAATTTTAAATACGCCAGGGATTGCCTTTTCTATAGTAAATTATTCAAAACATAATTTTTTACTGTCGCAAATTTTAATAACGCCAGGGATTGCCTTTTCTATAGTAAATTTTTCAAAAAATAATTTTTTACTGGCGCAAGTTTTAAATACGCCAGGGATTGCCTTTTCTATAGTAAGTTATTCAAAAAATAATTTTTTACTGTCGCAAATTTTAATTACGCCAGGGATTGCCTTTCCTATAGTAAATTTTTCACAAATTAATTTTTACTGTCGCAAATTTTAAATACGCCAGGGATTGCCTTTTCTATAGTAAATTATTCAAAACATAATTTTTTACTGTCGCAAATTTTAATAACGCCAGGGATAGCCTTTTCTATAGTAAATTTTTCAAAAATAATTTTTTACTGTCGCAAATTTTAAATACGCCAGGGATTGCCTTTTCTATAGTAAATTATTCAAAACATAATTTTTTACTGTCGCAAATTTTAATAACGCCAGGGATTGCCTTTTCTATAGTGAATTTTTCAAAAAAATAATTTTTTACTGTCGCAAATTTTAATTACGCCAGGGATTGCCTTTTCTACAGTAAATTTTTCAAAAAATAATTTTTTATTGTCGCAAATTATAATTACGCCAGGGATTGCCTTTTCTACAGTAAATCTTTCAAAAAATAATTTTTTACTGTCGCAAATTGTAATTGCGCCAGGGTTTGCCTTTTCTACAGTAAATTTTACAAAAAATAATTTTTTACTGTCGAAAATTTTAATTATGCCAGGGATTGCCTTTTCTATAGTAAATTTTTCAAAAACTAATTTTATACTGTCGCAAATTTTAAATACGCCAGGGATTGCCTTTTCCGCAAATTTTAAATACGCCAGGGATTGCCTTTTCTATAGTAAATTATTCAAAAAATAATTTTTTACTCTCGCAAATCTTAATTACGCCAGGGATTGCCTTTTCTATAGTAAATTTTTCAAAAAATAATTTTCTACTGTCGCAAATTTTAACTGCGCCAGGGATTGCTTTTCTACAGTAAATTTTTCAAAAAATAATTTTTTACTGTCGCAAATTGTAATTGCGCCAGGGATTGCCTTTACTACAGTAAATTTTACAAAAAATAATTTTATACTGTCGAAAATTTTAATTACGCCAGGGATTGCCTTTTCTATAGTAAATTTATCCAAAAAATATTTTTTTACTGTCGCAAATTTTACTTACGCCAGGGATTACCTTTTCTATAGTAAATTTTTCACAAATTAATTTTTTACTGTCGCAAATTTTAAATACGCCAGGGATTGCCTTTTCTATTGTAAATTATTCAAAAAATAATTTTTTTACTGTCGCAAATTTTAATTACGCCAGGGATTGCCCTTTTCTATAGTAAATTTTTTCAAAAAATAATTTTTTACTGTCGCAAATTTTAATTACGCCAGGGATTGCCTTTTCTACAGTAAATTTTTTCAAAAATTATTTTTTACTGTCGCAAATTTTAAATACGCCAGGGATTGCCTTTTCTATAGTAATTTTTGCAAAAAATTATTTTTTACTGTCGCAAATTTTAATTACGCCAGGGATTGCCTTTTCTATAGTAAATTTTTCAAAAAATAATTTTTTACTCTCGCAAATTTTAATTACGCCAGGGATTGCCTTTTCTACAGTAAAATTTTTCAAAAAATTATTTTTTACTGTCGCTAATTTTAAATACGCCAGGGATTGCCTTTTCTATAGTAATTTTTGCAAAGAATTATTTTTTAGTGTCGCAAATTTTAATTACGCCAGGGATTGCCTTTTTCTACAGTAAATTTTTCAAAAAAATTATTTTTTCCTGTCGCAAATTTTAAATACGCCCAGGGACTGCCTTTTCTATTGCAAATTATTCAAAAAATAATTTTTTACTGTCGCAAATTTTAATTACGCCAGGGATTGCCTTTTCTATAGTAAATTTTTCAAAAAATAATTTTTTACTGTCGCAAATTTTAATTACGCCAGGGATTGCCTTTTCTACAGTAAATTTTTCAAAAAATTATTTTTACTGTCGCAAATTTTAAATACGCCAGGGATTGCCTTTTCCATTGTAAATTATTCAAAAAATAATTTTTTACTGTAGCAAATTTTAATTACGCCAGGGATTGCCTTTTCTATAGTAAATTTTTCAAAAAATAATTTTTTACTCTCGCAAATTTTAATTACGCCAGGGATTGCCTTTTCTACAGTAAATTTTGCAAAAAAATAATTTTTTACTGTCGCAAATTTTAATTGCGCATGGGATTACCTTTTCTATAGTAAATTTTTCAAAATTTAATTTTATACTGTCGCAAATTTTAAATACGCCAGGGATTGCCTTTTCTATAGTAAATTTTTCAAAAAATAATTTTTTACTGTCGCGCAAATTTTAATTACGCCAGGGATTGCCTTTTCTACAGTAAATTTTTCAAAAAATAATTTTTTACTGTCGCAAATTTTAATTACGCCAGGGATTGCCCTTTCTACAGTAAATTTTTCAAAAAATAATTTTTTACTGTCGCAAATTGTAATTACGCCAGGGATTGCCTTTTCTACAGTAAATTTTTCAAAAAATAATTTTTTACTATCGCAAATATTAATTACGCCAGGGATTGCCTTTTCTACAGTAAATTTTTCAAAAATAATTTTATACTGTGGCAAATTTTAAATACGCCAGGTATTGCCTTATCTATAGTAAATTTTTCGAAAAATAATTTTATACTGTCGCAAATTTTATATCCGCCAGGGACTGCCTTTTCTACAGTAAATTTTTCACAAATTAATTTTTTACTGTCGCAAATTTTTAATTGCGCCAGGGATTGCCTTTTCTATAGTAAATTTTCTCAAATTTTATTTTTATACAGTCATAAAATTTAAATCCGCCAGGGATTGCCCTTTTCTATAGTAAATTTTTCAAAAAATAATTTTTTACTGTCGCAAATTTTAATTGCGACAGGGATTGCCTTTTCTATAGTAAATTTTTCAAAAAATAATTTATTACTGTCGCAAATTTTAATTACGCCAGGGATTGCCTTTTCTACAGTAAATTTTTCAAAAAATAATATTTTACTGTCGCAAATTGTACTTGCGCCAGGGATTGCCTTTACTACAGTAAATTTTACAAAAAATAATTTTATACTGTCGAAAATTTTAATTACGCCAGGGATTGCCTTTTCTATAGTAAATTATCCAAAAAATATTTTTTTACTGTCGCAAATTTTACTTACGCCAGGGATTACCTTTTTCTATAGTAAATTTTTCACAAATTAATTTTTTACTGTCGCAAATTTTAAATACGCCAGGGATTGCCTTTTCTATTGTAAATTATTCAAAAATAATTTTTTACTGTCGCAAATTTTAATTACGCCAGGGATTGCCTTTTCTATAGTAAATTTTTCAAAAAATAATTTTTTACTGTCGCAAATTTTAATTACGCCAGGGATTGCCTTTTCTACAGTAAATTTTTTCAAAAAATTATTTTTTACTGTCGCAAATTTTAAATACGCCAGGGATTGCCTTTTCTCATAGTAATTTTTGCAAAAAATTATTTTTTACTGTCGCAAATTTTAATTACGCCAGGGATTGCCTTTTCTATAGTAAATTTTTCAAAAAATAATTTTTTACTCTCGCAAATTTTAATTACGCCAGGGATTGCCTTTTCTACAGTAAATTTTTCAAAAAATTATTTTTTACTGTCGCTAATTTTAAATACGCCAGGGATTGCCTTTTCTATAGTAATTTTTGCAAAGAATTATTTTTTAGTGTCGCAAATTTTAATTACGCCAGGGATTGCCTTTTCTACAGTAAATTTTTCAAAAAATTATTTTTTACTGTCGCAAATTTTAAATACGCCAGGGATTGCCTTTTCTATTGTAAATTATTCAAAAAATAATTTTTTACTGTCGCAAATTTTAATTACGCCAGGGATTGCCTTTTCTATAGTAAATTTTACAAAAAATAATTTTATACTGGTCGAAAATTTTAATTACGCCAGGATTGCCTTTTCTATAGTAAATTATCCAAAAAATATTTTTTTACTGTCTGCAAATTTTACTTACGCCAGGGATTACCTTTTCTATAGTAAATTTTTCACAAATTAATTTTTTAACTGTCGCAAATTTTAAATACGCCAGGGATTGCCTTTTCTATTGTAAATTATTCAAAAATAATTTTTTACTGTCGCAAATTTTAATTACGCCAGGGATTGCCTTTTCTATAGTAAATTTTTCAAAAAATAATTTTTTTACTGTCGCAAATTTTAATTACGCCAGGGATTGCCTTTTCTACAGTAAATTTTTCAAAAAAATTATTTTTTACTGTCGCAAATTTTAAATACGCCAGGGATTGCCCTTTTCCATTGTAAATTATTCAAAAAATAATTTTTTACTGTAGCAAATTTTAATTACGCCAGGGATTGCCTTTTCTATAGTAAATTTTTCAAAAAATAATTTTTTACTCTCGCAAATTTTAATTACGCCAGGGATTGCTTTTCTACAGTAAATTTTGCAAAAAAATAATTTTTTACTGTCGCAAATTTTAATTGCGCATGGGATTACCTTTTCTATAGTAAATTTTTCAAAATTTAATTTTATACTGTCGCAAATTTTAAATACGCCAGGGATTGCCTTTTCTATAGTAAATTTTTCATAAAATAATTTTTTACTGTCGCAAATTTTAATTACGCCAGGGATTGCCTTTTCTACAGTAAATTTTTCAAAAAATAATTTTTTACTGTCGCAAATTTTAATTACGCCAGGGATTGCCCTTTCTACAGTAAATTTTTCAAAAAATAATTTTTTACTGTCGCAAATTGTAATTACGCCAGGGATTGCCTTTTCTACAGTAAATTTTTCAAAAAATAATTTTTTACTATCGCAAATATTAATTACGCCAGGGATTGCCTTTTCTACAGTAAATTTTTCAAAAAATAATTTTATACTGTGGCAAATTTTAAATACGCCAGGTATTGCCTTATCTATAGTAAATTTTTCGAAAAATAATTTTATACTGTCGCAAATTTTATATCCGCCAGGGACTGCCTTTTCTACAGTAAATTTTTCACAAATTAATTTTTTACTGTCGCAAATTTTAATTGCGCCAGGGATTGCCTTTTCTATAGTAAATTTTTCAAATTTTATTTTTATACTGTCATAAAATTTAAATCCACCTGGGATTGCCTTTTCTATAGTAAATTTTTCAAAAAATAATTTTTTACTGTCGCAAATTTTAACTGCGACAGGGATTGCCTTTTCTATAGTAAATTTTTCAAAAAATAATTTTTTACTGTCGCAAATTTTAATTACGCCAGGGATTGCCTTTTCTACAGTAAATTTTTCAAAAAATAATATTTTACTGTCGCAAATTGTACTTGCGCCAGGGATTGCCTTTTCTATAGTAAATTATTCAAAACAAAATTTTTTACTGTCGCAAATTTTAATAACGCCAGGGATTGCCTTTTCTATAGTAAATTTTTCAAAAAATAATTTGTTACTGTCGCAAATTTTAATTACACCAGGGATTGCCTTTTCTACAGTAAATTTTTCAAAAAATTATTTTTTACTGTCGCAAATTTTAATTGCGCCAGGGATTGCCTTTTCTATAGTAAATTTTTCAAAATTTAATTTTATACTGTCGCAAATTTTAAATCCGCCAGGGATTGCCTTTTCTCTAGTAAATTTTTCAAAATTTAATTTTATACTGTCGCAAATTTTAAATACGCCAGGGATTGCCTTTTCTATAGTAAATTTTTCAAAAAATAATTTTTTACTGTCGCGAATTTTAATTACGCCTTTTCTACAGTAAATTTTTCAAAAAATTATTTTTTACTGTCGCAAATTATAATTAGGCCAGGGATTGCCTTTTCTACAGTAAATTTTTCAAAAAATAATTTTTTACTGTCGCAAATTGTAATTGCGCCAGGGATTGCCTTTACTACAGTAAATTTTACAAAAAATAATTTTTTACTGTCGAAAATTTTAATTACGCCAGGGATTGCCTTTTCTATAGTAAATTATCCAAAAAATAATTTTTTACTCTCGCAAATTTTAATTACGCCAGGGATTACCTTTTCTATAGTAAATTTTTCACAAATTAATTTTTTACTGTCGCAAATTTTAAATACGCCAGGGATTGCCTTTTCTATTGTAAATTATTCAAAAAATAATTTTTTACTGTCGCAAATTTTAATTACGCCAGGGATTGCCTTTTCTATAGTAAATTTTTCAAAAAATAATTTTTTACTGTCGCAAATTTTAATTACGCCAGGGATTGCCTTTTCTACAGTAAATTTTTCAAAAAATTATTTTTTACTGTCGCAAATTTTAAATACGCCAGGGATTGCCTTTTCTATAGTAAATTTTGCAAAAAATTATTTTTTACTGTCGCAAATTTTAATTACGCCAGGGATTGCCTTTTCTATAGTAAATTTTTCAAAAATTATTTTTTTACTGTCGCAAATTGTAATTGCGCCAGCGATTGCCTTTTCTACAGTAAATTTTACAAAAAATAATTTTTTACTGTCACAAATTTTAAATACGCCAGGGATTGCCTTTTCTATAGTAAATTTTTCAAAAAATTATTTTTTACTGTCGCAAATTTTAAATACGCCAGGGATTGCCTTTTCTATAGTAAATTATTCAAAAATTAATTTTTTACTGTCGCAAATTTTAAATACGCCAGGGATTGCCTTTTCTATAGTAAATTATTCAAAAAATAATTTTTTACTGTCGCAAATTTTAAATACGCCAGGGATTGCCTTTTCTATAGTAAATTTTTCACAAATTAATTTTTTACAGTCGCAAATTTTAAATACGCCAGGGATTGCCTTTTCCATAGTAAATTACTCAAAAAATAATTTTTTACTGTCGCAAATTTTAATTGCGCCAGGGATTGCCTTTCCTATAGTAAATTTTGCAAAAAAATAATTTTTTACTGTCGCAAATTTTAATTGCGCCAGGGATTGCCTTTTCTATAGTAAATTTTTCAAAATTTAATTTTATACTGTCGCAAATTTTAAATACGCCAGGGATTGCCTTTTCTATAGTAAATTTTTCAAAAAATAATTTTTTACTGTCGCAAATTTTAATTACGCCAGGGATTGCCCTTTCTACAGTAAATTTTTCAAAAAATAATTTTTTACTGTCGCAAATTGTAATTACGCCAGGGATTGCCATTTCTACAGTAAATTTATCAAAAAATAATTTTTTACCATCGCAAATATTAATTACGCCAGGGATTGCCTTTTCTACAGTAAATTTTTCAAAAAATAATTTTATACTGTCGCAAATTTTAAATACGCCAGGGATTGCCTTATCTATAGTAAATTTTTCGAAAAATAATTTTATACTGTCGCAAATTTTATATACGCCAGGGACTGCCTTTTCTACAGTAAATTTTTCACAAATTAATTTTTTACTGTCGAAAATTTTAATTACGCCAGGGATTGCCTTTTCTATAGTAAATTATTCAAAAAATAATTTTTTACTGTCGCAAATTTTAAATACGCCAGGGATTGCCTTTTCTATAGTAAATTTTTCACAAATTAAAATTTTTCAAAAAATAATTTTTTACTGTCGCAAATTGTAATTGCGCCAGGGATTGCCTTTACTACAGTAAATTTTACAAAAAATAATTTTTTACTGTCGAAAATTTTAATTACGCCAGGGATTGCCTTTTCTATAGTAAATTATCCAAAAAATAATTTTTTACTCTCGCAAATTTTAATTACGCCAGGGATTACCTTTTCTATAGTAAATTTTTCACAAATTAATTTTTTACTGTCGCAAATTTTAATTGCGCCATGTATTGCCTTTTCTATAGTAAATTTTTCAAATTTTATTTTTATACTGTCGTAAAATTTAAATCCGCCAGGGATTGCCTTAGTAAATTTTTCAAGAAATAATTTTTTACTGTCGCAAATTTTAATTGCGACAGGGATTGCCTTTTCTATAGTAAATTTTTCAAAAAATAATTTTTTACTGTCGCAAATATTAATTACGCCAGGGATTGTCTTTTCTACAGTAAATTTTTCTAAAAATAATATTTTACTGTCGCAAATTGTAATTGCGCCAGGGATTGCCTTATCTATAGTAAATTTTTCAAAAAATAATTTTATACTGTCGCAAATTTTATATACGCCAGGGACTGCCTTTTCTACAGTAAATTTTTCACAAATTAATTTTTTACTGTCGAAAATTTTAATTACGCCAGGGATTGCCTTTTCTATAGTAAATTATTCAAAAAATAATTTTTTACTGTCGTAAATTTTAAATACGCCAGGGATTGCCTTTTCTATAGTAAATTTTTCACAAATTAAAATTTTTCAAAAAATTATATTTTACTGTCGCAAATTGTAATTGCGCCAGGGATTGCCTTATCTATAGTAAATTTTTCAAAAAATAATTTTATACTGTCGCAAATTTTATATCCGCCAGGGACTGCCTTTTCTACAGTAAATTTTTCACAAATTAATTTTTTACTGTCGAAAATTTTAATTACGCCAGGGATTGCCTTTTCTATAGTAAATTATTCAAAAAATAATTTTTTACTGTCGCAAATTTTAAATACGCCAGGGATCGCCTTTTCTATAGTAAATTTTTCACAAATTAATTTTTTACTGTCGGAAATTTTAAATACGCCAAGTATTGCCTTTTCTATAGTAAATTTTTCAAAAAATAATTTTTTACTGTCGCAAATTTTAAATACGCCAGGGATTGCCTTTTCTACAGTAAATTTTTCAAAAAATAATTTTTTACTGTCGCAAATTGTAATTGCGCCAGGGATTGCCTTTTCTACAGTAAATTTTACAAAAAATAATTTTTTACTGTCGAAAATTTTAATTACGCCAGGGATTGCCTTTTCTATAGTAAATTATTCAAAAAATTATTTTTTACTGTCGCAAATTTTAAATACGCCAGGGATTGCCTTTTCTATAGTAAATTTTTCACAAATTAATTTTTTACTGTCGCAAATTTTAAATACGCCAGGGATTGCATTTCTATAGTAAATTTTTCAAAAAATAATTTTTTACTGTCGCAAATTTTAAATACGCCAGGGATTGCCTTTTCTATAGTAAATTATTCAAAAAATTATTTTTTACTGTCGCAAATTTTAAATACGCCAGGGATTGCCTTTTCGATAGTAAATTTTTCACAAATTAATTTTTTACTGTCGCAAATTTTAAATACGCCAGGGATTGCATTTCTATAGTAAATTTTTCAAAAAATTATTTTTTACTGTCGCAAATTTTAATAACGCCAGGGATTGCCTTTTCTATAGTAAATTTTTCAAAAAATAATTTTTTACTGTCGCAAATTTTAAATACGCCAGGGATTGCCTTTTCTATAGTATTCAAAACATAATTTTTTACTGTCGCAAATTTTAATAACGCCAGGGATTGCCTTTTCTATAGTAAATTTTTCAAAAAATAATTTTTTACTGTCGCAAATTTTAAATACGCCAGGGATTGCCTTTTCTACAGTAAATTTTTCAAAAAATAATTTTTTACTGTCGCAAATTGTAATTGCGCCAGGGATTGCCTTTTCTACAGTAAATTTTACAAAAAATAATTTTTTACTGTCGAAAATTTTAATTACGCCAGGGATTGCCTTTTCTATAGTAAATTATTCAAAAAATTATTTTTTACTGTCGCAAATTTTAAATACGCCAGGGATTGCCTTTTCTATAGTAAATTTTTCACAAATTAATTTTTTACTGTCGCAAATTTTAAATACGCCAGGGATTGCATTTCTATAGTAAATTTTTCAAAAAATAATTTTTTACTGTCGCAAATTTTAAATACGCCAGGGATTGCCTTTTCTATAGTAAATTATTCAAAAAATTATTTTTTACTGTCGCAAATTTTAAATACGCCAGGGATTGCCTTTTCGATAGTAAATTTTTCACAAATTAATTTTTTACTGTCGCAAATTTTAAATACGCCAGGGATTGCATTTCTATAGTAAATTTTTCAAAAAATTATTTTTTACTGTCGCAAATTTTAATAACGCCAGGGATTGCCTTTTCTATAGTAAATTTTTCAAAAAATAATTTTTTACTGTCGCATATTTTAAATACGCCAGGGATTGCCTTTTCTATAGTATTCAAAACATAATTTTTTACTGTCGCAAATTTTAATAACGCCAGGGATTGCCTTTTCTATAGTGAATTTTTCAAAAAATAATTTTTTACTGTCGCAAATTTTAATTACGCCAGGGATTGCCTTTTCTACAGTAAATTTTTCAAAAAATAATTTTTTACTGTCGCAAATTATAATTACGCCAGGGATTGCCTTTTCTACAGTAAATTTTTCAAAAAATAATTTTTTACTCTCGCAAATTGTAATTGCGCCAGGGATTGCCTTTTCTACAGTAAATTTTACAAAAAATAATTTTTTACTGTCGAAAATTTTAATTACGCCAGGGATTGCCTTTTCTATAGTAAGTTATTCAAAAAATAATTTTTTACTGTCGCAAATTTTAATTACGCCAGGGATTGCCTTTCCTATAGTAAATTTTTCACAAATTAATTTTTTACTGTCGCAAATTTTAAATACGCCAGGGATTGCCTTTTCTATAGTAAATTTTTCAAAAAATAATTTTTTACTGTCGCAAATTTTAAATACGCCAGGGATTGCCTTTTCTATAGTAAATTATTCAAAACATAATTTTTTACTGTCGCAAATTTTAATAACGCCAGGGATTGCCTTTTCTATAGTGAATTTTTCAAAAAATAATTTTTTACTGTCACAAATTTTAATTACGCCAGGGATTGCCTTTTCTACAGTAAATTTTTCAAAAAATAATTTTTTACTGTCGCAAATTATAATTACGCCAGGGATTGCCTTTTCTATAGTAAGTTATTCAAAAAATAATTTTTTACTGTCGCAAATTTTAATTACGCCAGGGATTGCCTTTCCTATAGTAAATTTTTCACAAATTAATTTTTTACTGTCGCAAATTTTAATAACGCCATGGATTGCCTTTTCTATAGTGAATTTTTCAAAAAATAATTTTTTACTGTCGCAAATTTTAATTACGCCAGGGATTGCCTTTTCTACAGTAAATTTTTCAAAAATAATTTTTTACTGTCGCAAATTATAATTACGCCAGGGATTGCCTTTTCTACAGTAAATTTTTCAAAAAATAATTTTTTACTCTCGCAAATTGTAATTGCGCCAGGGATTGCCTCTTCTACAGTAAATTTTACAAAAATAATTTTTTACTGTCGAAAATTTTAATTACGCCAGGGATTGCCTTTTCTATAGTAAGTTATTCAAAAAATAATTTTTTACTGTCGCAAATTTTAATTACGCCAGGGATTGCCTTTTCTATAGCAAATTTTTCTAAAAAATAATTTTTTACTGTCGCAAATTTAAATTACGCCAGGGATTGCCTTTTCTACAGTAAATTTTTCAAAAAATAATTTTTTACTGTCGCAAATTTTAAATACGCCAGGGATTGCCTTTTCTATAGTAAATTTTTCAAAAAATAATTTTTTACTGTCGCAAATAATAAATACGCCAGGAATTGCCTTTTCTATAGTAAATTATTCAAAAAATAATTTTTTACTGTCGCAAATTTTAATTACGCCAGGGATTGCCTTTTCTATAGTAAATTTTTCACAAATTAATTTTTTACTGTCGCAAATTTTAAATACGCCAGGATTGCCTTTTCCAAAGTAAGTTATTCAAAAAATAATTTTTTACTGCCGCAAATTTTAATTACGCTAGGGATTGCCTTTTCTATAGTAAATTTTTCAAAAAATAATTTTTTACTGTCGCAAATTTTAAATACGCCAGGGATTGCCTTTTCTATAGTAAATTATTCAAAAAATAATTTTTTACTGTCACCAATTTTAAATACGCCAGGGATTGCCTTTTCTACAGTAAATTTTTCAAAAAATAATTTTTTACTGTCGCAAATTTTAATTACGCTAGGGTTTGCATTTTCTACAGTAAATTTTTCTAAAAATAATTTTTTTCTGTCCCAAATTGTAATTGCGCCAGGGATTGCCTTTTCTACAGTAAATTTTACAAAAAAATATTTTTTACTGTCGCAAATTTTAAATACGCCAGGGATTGCCTTTTCTATAGTAAGTTATTCAAAAAATTATTTTTTACTGTCGCAAATTTTAATTACGCCAGGGATTGCCTTTTCTATAGTAAATTTTTCAAAAAATAATTTGTTACTGTCGCAAATTTTAAATACGCCAGGGATTGCCTTTTCTGTAGTAAATTATTCAAAAAATAATTTTTTACTGTCGCAAATTTTAAATACGCCAGCGATTGCCTTTTCTATAGTAAATTATTCAAAAAATAATTTTTTACTGTCGCAAATTTTAATTACGCCAATGATTGCCTTTTCTATAGTAAATTTTTCAAAAAATAATTTTTTACTGTCGCAAATTTTAATTACGCCAGGGCTTGCCTTTTCTACAGTAAATTTTTCAAAAAATAATTTTTTACTGTCGCAAATTTTAATTACGCCAGGGATTGCCTTTTCTACAGTAAATTATTCAAAAAATATTTTTTTACTCTCGCAAATTTTAAATACGCCAGCGATTGCCTTTTCTATAGTAAATTATTCAAAAAATAATTTTTTACTGTCGCAAATTTTAATTACGCCAGGGATTGCCTTTTCTATAGTAAATTTTTCACAAATTAATTTTTTACTGTCGCAAATTTTAAATACGCCAGGGATTGCCTTTTCCAAAGTAAGTTATTCAAAAAATAATTTTTTACTGCCGCAAATTTTAATTACGCTAGGGATTGCCTTTTCTATAGTAAATTTTTCAAAAAATAATTTCGTACTGTCGCAAATTTTAAATACGCCAGGGATTGCCTTTTCTATAGTAAATTATTCAAAAAATAATTTTTTACTGTCACATATTTTAAATACGCCAGGGATTGCCTTTTCTACAGTAAATTTTTCAAAAAATATTTTTTTACTGTCGCAAATTTTAATTACGCTAGGGTTTGCCTTTTCTACAGTAAATTTTTCAAAAAATAATTTTTTTCTGTCCCAAATTGTAATTGCGCCAGGGATTGCCTTTTCTACAGTAAATTTTACAAAAAAATATTTTTTACTGTCGCAAATTTTAAATACGCCAGGGATTGCCTTTTCTATAGTAAGTTATTCAAAAAATTATTTTTTACTGTCGCAAATTTTAATTACGCCAGGGATTGCCTTTTCTATAGTAAATTTTTCAAAAAATAATTTTTTACTGTCGCAAATTTTAAATACGCCAGGGATTGCCTTTTCTATAGTAAATTATTCAAAAAATAATTTTTTACTGTCGCAAATTTTAAATACGCCAGCGATTGCCTTTTCTATAGTAAATTATTCAAAAAATAATTTTTTACTGTCGCAAATTTTAATTACGCCAAGGATTGCCTTTTCTATAGTTAATTTTTCAAAAAATAATTTTTTACTGTCGCAAATTTTAATTACGCCAGGGCTTGCCTTTTCTACAGTAAATTTTTCAAAAAATAATTTTTTACTGTCGCAAATTTTAATTACGCCAGGGATTGCCTTTTCTACAGTAAATTATTCAAAAAATATTTTTTTACTCTCGCAAATTTTAATACGCCAGCGATTGCCTTTTCTATAGTAAATTATTCAAAAAATAATTTTTTGCTGTCGCAAATTTTAATTACGCCAGGGATTGCCTTTTCTATAGTAAATTTTTCAAAAAATAATATTTTACTGTCGCAAATTTTAATTACGCCAGGGATTGCCTTTTCTACAGTAAATTTTTCAAAAAATAATTTTTTACTGTTCAAAATTTTAATTACGCCAGGGATTGCCTTTTCTATAGTAAATATTTCAAAAAATAATTTTTTACTGTCGCAAATTTTAATTACGCCAGGGATTGCCTTTTCTACAGTAAATTTTTCAAAAAATTATTTTTTACTGTCGCAAATTTTAAATACGCCAGGGATTGCCTTTTCTATAGTAAATTTTGCAAAAAATTATTTTTTACTGTCGCAAATTTTAATTACTCCAGGGATTGCCTTTTCTTTAGTAAATTTTTCAAAAATTAATTTTTTACTGTCGCAAATTGTAATTGCGCCAGCGATTGCCTTTTCTACAGTAAATTTTACAAAAAATAATTTTTTACTGTCGCAAATTTTAAATACGCCAGGGATTGCCTTTTCTATAGTAAATATTACAAAAAATAATTTTTTACTGTCGCAAATTGTAATTGCGCCAGCGATTGCCTTTTCTACAGTAAATTTTACAAAAAATAATTTTTTACTGTCGCAAATTTTAAATACGCCAGGGATTGCCTTTTCTATAGTAAATTTTTCAAAAAATAATTTTTTACTGTCGCAAATTTTAATTACGCCAGGGATTGCCTTTTATATAGTAAATTTTTCAAAAAAATAGTTTTTTACTGTCGAAAATTTTAATTATGCCAGGGATTGCCTTTTCTACAGTAAATTTTTAAAAAAATAATTTTTTACTGTCGCAAATTTTAATTACGCCAGGGATTGCCTTTTGTACAGTAAATTTTTCAAAAAATAATTTTATACTGTCGCAAATTTTAAATACGCCAGGGATTGCCTTTTCTAAAGTAAATTTTTCAAAAAATAATTTTATACTGTCGCAAATTTTAAATCCGCCAGGGATTGCCTTTTCTACAGTAAATTTTTCACAAATTAATTTTTTACTGTCGCAAATTTTAATTGCGCCAGGGATTGCCTTTTCTATAGTAAATTTTTCAAAATTTAATTTTATGCTGTCGCAAATTTTAAATACGCCAGGGATTGCCTTTTCTATAGTAAATTTTTCAAAAAATAATTTTTTACTGTCGCAAATTTTAATTACGCCAGGCATTGCCTTTTCTACAGTAAAATTTTCAAAAAATTATTTTTACTGTCGCAAATTTTAATTACGCCAGGGATTGCCTTTTCTACAGTAAATTTTTCAAAAAATAATTTTTTACTGTCGCAAATTGTAATTGCGCCAGAGATTGCCTTTTCTACAGTAAATTTTACAAAAAATAATTTTTTACTGTCGAAAATTTTAATTACGCCAGGGATTGCCTTTTCTATAGTAAATGATTCAAAAAATAATTTTTTACTGTCGCAAATTTTAAATACGCCAGGCATTGCCTTTTCTATAGTAAATTTTTCACAAATTAATTTTTTACTGTCGCAAATTTTTCAAAAAATAATTTTTTACTGTCGCAAATTTTAAATACGCCAGGGATTGCCTTTTCTATAGTAAATTATTCAAAACATAATTTTTTACTGTCGCAAATTTTAATAACGCCAGGGATTGCCTTTTCTATAGTAAATTTTTCAAAAAATAATTTTTTACTGTCGCAAATTTTAATTACGCCAGGGATTGCCTTTTCTACAGTAAATTTTTTCAAAAAATAATTTTTTACTGTCGCAAATTTTAATTGCGCCAGGGATTGCCTTTTCTATAGTAAATTTTTCAAAATTTAATTTTATACTGTCGCAAATTTTAAATCCGCCAGGGATTGCCTTTTCTATAGTAAATTTTTCAAAAAATATTTTTTTACTGTCGCAAATTTTAATTACGCCAGGGATTGCCTTTTCTATAGTAAATTTTTCACAAATTAATTTTTTACAGTCGCAAATTTTAAATACGCCAGGGATTGCCTTTTCTATAGAAAATTTTGCAAAAAATTATTTTTTACTGTCGCAAATTTTAATTACGCCAGGGATTGCCTTTTCTATAGTAAATTTTTCAAAAATTAATTTTTTACTGTCGCAAATTGTAATTGCGCCAGCGATTGCCTTTTCTACAGTAAATTTTACAAAAAATAATTTTTACTGTCGCAAATTTTAAATAAGCCAGGGATTGCCTTTTCTATAGTAAAATATTACAAAAACTAATTTTTTACTGTCTCAAATTTTAAATACGCCAGGGATTGCCTTTTCTATAGTAAATTTTTCAAAAAATAATTTTTTACTGTCACAAATTTTAAATACGCCAGGGATTGCCTTTTCTATAGTAAATTTTTCACAAATTAATTTTTTACTGTCGCAAATTTTTCAAAAAATAATTTTTTACTGTCGCAACTTTTAAATACGCCAGGGATTGCCTTTTCTATAGTAAATTATTCAAAACATAATTTTTTACTGTCGCAAATTTTAATAACGCCAGGGATTGCCTTTTCTATAGTAAATTTTTCAAAAAATTATTTTTTGCTGTTGCAAATTTTAATTACGCCAGGGATTGCCATTTCTAGAGTAAATTTTTCAAAAAATAATTTTTTACTGTCGCAAATTTTAAATAAGCCAGGGATTGCCTTTTCTATAGTAAATATTACAAAAACTAATTTTTTACTGTCTCAAATTTTAAATACGCCAGGGATTGCCTTTTCTATAGTAAATTTTTCAAAAAATAATTTTTTACTGTCACAAATTTTAAATACGCCAGGGATTGCCTTTTCTATAGTAAATTTTTCACAAATTAATTTTTTACTGTCGCAAATTTTTCAAAAAATAATTTTTTACTGTCGCAAATTTTAAATACGCCAGGGATTGCCTTTTCTATAGTAAATTATTCAAAACATAATTTTTTACTGTCGCAAATTTTAATTACGCCAGGGATTGCCTTTTCTATAGTAAATTTTTCAAAATTTAATTTTATACTGTCGCAAATTTTAAATCCGCCAGGGATTGCTTTTTCTATAGTAAATTTTTCAAAAAATAATTTTTTACTGTCGCAAATTTTAATTACGCCAGGGATTGCCTTTTCTATAGTAAATTTTTCACAAATTAATTTTTTACTGTCGCAAATTTTAAATACGCCAGGGATTGCCTTTTCTGTAGTAAATTTTGCAAAAAATTATTTTTTACTGTCGCAAATTTTAATTACGCCCAGGGATTGCCTTTTCTATAGTAAATTTTTTACTGTCGCAAATTGTAATTGCGCCAGCGATTGCCTTTTCTACAGTAAATTTTACAAAAAATAATTTTTTACTGTCGCAAATTTTAAATAGGCCAGGGATTGCCTTTTCTATAGTAAATTTTTCAAAAAATTATTTTTTACTGTCACAAATTTTAAATACGCCAGGGATTGCCTTTTCTATAGTAAATTTTTCAAAAAATAATTTTTTACTGTCGCAAATTTTAATTACGCCAGGGATTGCCATTTCTATAGTAAATTTTTCACAAATTAATTTTTTACTGTCGCAAATTTCAAATACGCCTGGGATTGCCTTTTCTATAGTAAATTTTGCAAAAAATTATTTTTTACTGTCGCAAATTTTAATTACGCCAGGGATTGCCATTTCTATAGTAAATTTTTCAAAAATTAATTTTTTACTGTCGCAAATTGTAATTGCGCCAGCGATTGCCTTTTCTACAGTAAATTTTACAAAAAATAATTTTTTACTGTCGCAAATTTTAAATACGCCAGGGATTGCCTTTTCTATAGTAAATATTACAAAAAATAATTTTTACTGTCGCAAATTTTAAATACGCCAGGGATTGCCTTTTCTATAGTAAATTTTTCAAAAAATAATTTTTTACTGTCGCAAATTTTAAATACGCCAGGGATTGCCTTTTCTATAGTAAATTTTTCAAAAAATAATTTTTTACTGTCGCAAATTTTAATTACGCCAGGCATTGCCTTTTCTACAGTAAAATTTTTCAAAAAATTATTTTTACTGTCGCAAATTTTAATTACGCCAGGGATTGCCTTTTCTACAGTAAATTTTTCAAAAAATAATTTTTTACTGTCGCAAATTGTAATTGCGCCAGAGATTGCCTTTTCTACAGTAAATTTTTACAAAAAATAATTTTTTACTGTCGAAAATTTTAATTACGCCAGGGATTGCCTTTTCTATAGTAAATGATTCAAAAAATAATTTTTTACTGTCGCAAATTTTAAATACGCCAGGCATTGCCTTTTCTATAGTAAATTTTTCACAAATTAATTTTTTACTGTCGCAAATTTTTCAAAAAATAATTTTTTTACTGTCGCAAATTTTAAATACGCCAGGGATTGCCTTTTCTATAGTAAATTATTCAAAACATAATTTTTTAGCTGTCGCAAATTTTAATAACGCCAGGGATTGCCTTTTCTATAGTAAATTTTTCAAAAAAATAATTTTTTACTGTCGCAAATTTTAATTACGCCAGGGATTGCCTTTTCTACAGTAAATTTTTCAAAAAATAATTTTTTACTGTCGCAAATTTTAATTGCGCCAGGGATTGCCTTTTCTATAGTAAATTTTTTCAAAATTTAATTTTATACTGTCGCAAATTTTAAATCCGCCAGGGATTGCCTTTTCTATAGTAAATTTTTCAAAAAATATTTTTTTACTGTCGCAAATTTTAATTACGCCAGGGATTGCCTTTTCTATAGTAAATTTTTCACAAATTAATTTTTTACAGTCGCAAATTTTAAATACGCCAGGGATTGCCTTTTCTATAGAAAATTTTGCAAAAAATTATTTTTTACTGTCGCAAATTTTAATTACGCCCAGGGATTGCCTTTTCTATAGTAAATTTTTCAAAAATTAATTTTTTACTGTCGCAAATTGTAATTGCGCCAGCGATTGCCTTTTCTACAGTAAATTTTACAAAAAATAATTTTTTACTGTCGCAAATTTTAAATAAGCCAGGGATTGCCTTTTCTATAGTAAATATTACAAAAACTAATTTTTTACTGTCTCAAATTTTAAATACGCCAGGGATTGCCTTTTCTATAGTAAATTTTTCAAAAAATAATTTTTTACTGTCACAAATTTTAAATACGCCAGGGATTGCCTTTTCTATAGTAAATTTTTCACAAATTAATTTTTTACTGTCGCAAATTTTTCAAAAAATAATTTTTTACTGTCGCAACTTTTAAATACGCCAGGGATTGCCTTTTCTATAGTAAATTATTCAAAACATAATTTTTTACTGTCGCAAATTTTAATAACGCCAGGGATTGCCTTTTCTATAGTAAATTTTTCAAAAAATTATTTTTTGCTGTTGCAAATTTTAATTACGCCAGGGATTGCCATTTCTAGAGTAAATTTTTCAAAAAATAATTTTTTACTGTCGCAAATTTTAAATAAGCCAGGGATTGCCTTTTCTATAGTAAATATTACAAAAACTAATTTTTTACTGTCTCAAATTTTAAATACGCCAGGGATTGCCTTTTCTATAGTAAATTTTTCAAAAAATAATTTTTTACTGTCACAAATTTTAAATACGCCAGGGATTGCCTTTTCTATAGTAAATTTTTCACAAATTAATTTTTATTACTGTCGCAAATTTTTCAAAAAATAATTTTTTACTGTCGCAAATTTTAAATACGCCAGGGATTGCCTTTTCTATAGTAAATTATTCAAAACATAATTTTTTACTGTCGCAAATTTTAATTACGCCAGGGATTGCCTTTTCTATAGTAAATTTTTCAAAATTTAATTTTATACTGTCGCAAATTTTAAATCCGCCAGGGATTGCTTTTTCTATAGTAAATTTTTCAAAAAATAATTTTTTACTGTCGCAAATTTTAATTACGCCAGGGATTGCCTTTTCTATAGTAAATTTTTCACAAATTAATTTTTTACTGTCGCAAATTTTAAATACGCCAGGGATTGCCTTTTCTGTAGTAAATTTTGCAAAAAAATTATTTTTTACTGTCGCAAATTTTAATTACGCCAGGGATTGCCTTTTCTATAGTAAATTTTTTTACTGTCGCAAATTGTAATTGCGCCAGCGATTGCCTTTTCTACAGTAAATTTTACAAAAAATAATTTTTTACTGTCGCAAATTTTAAATAGGCCAGGGATTGCCTTTTCTATAGTAAATTTTTCAAAAAATTATTTTTTACTGTCACAAATTTTAAATACGCCAGGGATTGCCTTTTCTATAGTAAATTTTTCAAAAAATAATTTTTTACTGTCGCAAATTTTAATTACGCCAGGGATTGCCATTTCTATAGTAAATTTTTCACAAATTAATTTTTTACTGTCGCAAATTTCAAATACGCCTGGGATTGCCTTTTCTATAGTAAATTTTTGCAAAAAATTATTTTTTACTGTCGCAAATTTTAATTACGCCAGGGATTGCCATTTCTATAGTAAATTTTTCAAAAATTAATTTTTTACTGTCGCAAATTGTAATTGCGCCAGCGATTGCCTTTTCTACAGTAAATTTTACAAAAAATAATTTTTTACTGTCGCAAATTTTAAATACGCCAGGGATTGCCTTTTCTATAGTAAATATTACAAAAAATAATTTTTACTGTCGCAAATTTTAAATACGCCAGGGATTGCCTTTTCTATAGTAAATTTTTCAAAAAATAATTTTTTACTGTCGCAAATTTTAAATACGCCAGGGATTGCCTTTTCTATAGAAAATTTTTCAAAAATTAATTTTTTACTGTCGCAAATTTTAAATACGCCAGGGATTGCCTTTTCTATAGTAAATTATTCAAAAAATAATTTTTTTACTGTCGCAAATTTTAAATACGCCAGGGATTACCCTTTTTCTATAGTAAATATTACAAAAAATAATTTTTTACTGTCGCAAATTTTAAATACGCCAGGGATTGCCTTTTCTATAGTAAATTTCTCAAAAAATAATTTTTTACTGTCGCAAATTTTAAAATACGCCAGGGATTGCCTTTTCTATAGAAAATTTTTCAAAAATTAATTTTTTACTGTCGCAAATTTTAAATACGCCAGGGATTGCCTTTTCTATAGTAAATTTTTCAAAAATAATTTTTTACTGTCGCAAATTTTAATTACGCCAGGGATTGCCTTTTCTATAGTAAATTTTTCACAAATTAATTTTTTACTGTCGCAAATTTTAAGTACGCCAGGGATTGCCTTTTCTATAGTAAATATTACAAAAAATAATTTTTTACTGTCGCAAATTTTAAATACGCCAGGGATTGCCTTTTCTACAGTAAATTTTTCAAAAATTAATTTTTTACTGTCGCAAATTTTAAATACGCCAGGGATTGCCTTTTCTATAGTAAATTTTTCAAAAAATAATTTTTTACTGTCGCAAATTTTAAATACGCCAGGGATAAGCATTTTCTATAGTAAATGATTCAAAAAATAATTTTTTACTGTCGCAAATTTTAAATACGCCAGGGATTGCCTTTTCTATAGTAAATTTTTCACAAATTAATTTTTTACTGTCGCAAATTTTTCAAAAAATAATTTTTTTACTGTCGCAAATTTTAAATACGCCAGGGATTGCCTTTTCTATAGTAAATTATTCAAAACATAATTTTTTAATGTCGCAAATTTTAATTACGCCAGGGATTGCCTTTTCTACAGTAAAATTTTCAAAAAATAATTTTTTACTGTCGCAAATTTTAAATACGCCAGGGATTGCCTTTTCTATAGTAAATTTTTCACAAATTAATTTTTTACTGTCGCAAATTATTCAAAACATAATTTTTTACTGTCGCAAATTTTAAATACGCCAGGGATTGCCTTTTCTATAGTAAATTATTCAAAACATAATTTTTTACTGTCGCAAATTTTAATAACGCCAGGAATTGCCTTTTCTATAGTAAATTTTTCAAAATATAATTTTTTACTGTCGCAAATTGTAATTGCGCCAGCGATTGCCTTTTCTACAGTAAATTTTACAAAAAATAATTTTTTACTGTCGCAAAATTTTAAATACGCCAGGGATTGCCTTTTCTATAGTAAATATTACAAAAAATAATTTTTTACTGTCTCAAATTTTAAATACGCCAGGGATTGCCTTTTCTATAGTAAATTTTTCAAAACATAATTTTTTACTGTCGCAAATTTTAGCAACGCCAGGGATTGCCTTTTCTATAGTAAATTTTTCAAAAACTAATTTTTTACTGTCGCAAATTTTAATTAAGCTAGGGATT
>CAWVNZ010001277.1:0-59123 GCA_963930735.1 Dioctria linearis
GAAAAGGCAATTCCTGGTGCAATTAAAATTTGTGACAGTAAAAAATTATTTTTTGAAAAATTTACCGTAGAAAAGGCAATCCCTGGCGCAATTAAAATTTGCGACAGTAGAACATTATTTTTTGAAAAATTTACTGTAGAAAAGGCAATCCCTGGTGCAATTAAAATTTGCGACAGTAAAAAATTATTTTTTGAATAATTTACTATAGAAAAGGCAATCCCTGGCGGATTTAAAATTTGCGACAGTAAAAATTATTTTTTGAATAATTTACTGTAGAAAAGGCAATCCCTGGCGTATTTAAAATTTGCGACAGTAAAAATTAATTTTTGAAAAATTTACTATAGAAAAGGCAATCCCTGGCGTATTTAAAATTTGCGACAGTATAAAATTATTTTTTTGTATAATTTACTATAGAAAAGGCAATACCTGGCGCAATTAAAGTTTGCGACAGTAAAAAGTTATTTTTTGCAAAATTTACTGTAGAAAAGGCAATCCCTGGCGCAATTAAAATTTACGAAAGTAGAAAATTAATTTTTGAAAAATTTACTATAGAAAAGGCAATCCCTGGCGCAATTAAAATATGCGACAGTAAAAAATTATTTTTTGCAAAATTTACTATAGAAAAGGCAATCCCTGGCGTAATTAAAATTTGCGACAGTAAAAAATTATTTTTTGAAAAATTTACTGTAGAAAAGGCAATCCCTGGCGCAATTAAAATTTGCGACAGTAGAAAATTAATTTTTGAAAAATTTACTCTAGAAAAGGCAATCCCTGGCGCAATTGAAATATGCGACAGTAAAAAATTATTTTTTGCAAAATTTACTATAGAAAAGGCAATCCCTGGCGTATTTAAAATTTGCGACAGTAAAAAATTAATTTTTGAAAAATTTACTATAGAAAAGGCAATCCCTGGCGTATTTAAAATTTGCGACAGTATAAAATTATAGTTTGAATATTTTACTATAGAAAAGGCAATCCCTGGCGTAATTAAAATTTGCGACAGTAAAAAATTAATTTTTGAAAAATTAACTATAGAAAAGGCAATCCCTGGCGCAATTAAAATTTGCGACAATAAAAAATTATTTTTTGAATAATTTACTATAGAAAAGGCAATCCTTGGCGCAATTAAAGTTTGCGACAGTAAAAAATTATTTTTTGCAAAATTTACTGTAGAAAGGGCAATCCCTGGCGCAATTAAAATTTGCGACAGTAAAAAATTAGTTTTTGAAAAATTTACTATAGAAAAGGCAATCCCTGGCGTAATTAAAATTTGCGACAGTAAAAAATTAATTTTTGAAAAATTTACTATAGAAAAGGCAATCCCTGGCGCAATTAAAATTTGCGACAGTAAAAAATTAATTTTTGAAAAATTTACTATAGAAAAGGCAATCCCTGGCGTATTGAAAATTTGCGACAGTAGAAAATTAATTTGTGAAAAATTTACTATAGAAAAGGCAATCCCTGGCGTAATTAAAATTTGCGACAGTAAAAAATTATTTTTTGCAAAATTAACTATAGAAAAGGCAATCCCTGGCGTATTTAAAATTTGCGACAGTAAAAAATTATTTTTTGAATAATTTACTATAGAAAAGGCAATCCCTGGTGCAATTAAAATTTGTGACAGTTAAAAATTATTTTTTGAAAAATTTACTGTAGAAAAGGCAACCCCTGGCGCAATTAAAATTTGCCACAGTAGAAAATTATTTTTTGAAAAATTTACTGTAGAAAAGGCAATCCCTGGTTCAATTAAAATTTGCGACAGTAAAAAATTATTTTTTGAATAATTTACTATAGAAAAGGCAATCCCTGGCGGATTTAAAATTTGCGACAGTAAAAAATTATTTTTTGAATAATTTACTGTAGAAAAGGCAATCCCTGGCGTATTTAAAATTTGCGACAGTAAAAATTAATTTTTGAAAAATTTACTATAGAAAAGGCAATCCCTGGTGTATTTAAAATTTGCGACAGTATAAAATTATTTTTTGTATAATTTACTAAAGGCAATCCCTGGCGCAATTAAAATTTGCGACAGTAAACAATTATTTTTTGCAAAATTTACTATAGAAAAGGCAATCCCTGGCGTAATTAAAATTTGCGACAGTAAAAAATTAATTTTTGAAAAATTTACTATAGAAAAGGCAATCCCTGGCGTATTTAAAATTTGCGACAGTAGAAAATTAATTTGTTAAAAATTTACTATAGAAAAGGCAATCTCTGGCGTAATTAAAATTTGCGACAGTAAAAAATTATTTTTTGCAAAATTTACTATAGAAAAGGCAATCCCTGGCGTATTTAAAATTTGCGACAGTAAAAAATTATTTTTTGAATAATTTACTATAGAAAAGGCAATTCCTGGTGCAATTAAAATTTGTGACAGTAAAAAATTATTTTTTGAAAAATTTACTGTAGAAAAGGCAATCCCTGGCGCAATTAAAATTTGCGACAGTAGAACATTATTTTTTGAAAAATTTACTGTAGAAAAGGCAATCCCTGGTGCAATTAAAATTTGCGACAGTAAAAAATTATTTTTTGAATAATTTACTATAGAAAAGGCAATCCCTGGCGGATTTAAAATTTGCGACAGTAAAAAATTATTTTTTGAATAATTTACTGTAGGAAAGGCAATCCCTGGCGTATTTAAAATTTGCGACAGTAAAAATTAATTTTTGAAAAATTTACTATAGAAAAGGCAATCCCTGGCGTATTTAAAATTTGCGACAGTATAAAATTATTTTTTTGTATAATTTACTATAGAAAAGGCAATACCTGGCGCAATTAAAGTTTGCGACAGTAAAAAGTTATTTTTTGCAAAATTTACTGTAGAAAAGGCAATCCCTGGCGCAATTAAAATTTACGAAAGTAGAAAATTAATTTTTGAAAAATTTACTATAGAAAAGGCAATCCCTGGCGCAATTAAAATATGCGACAATAAAAAATTATTTTTTGCAAAATTTACTATAGAAAAGGCAATCCCTGGCGTAATTAAAATTTGCGACAGTAAAAAATTATTTTTTGAAAAATTTACTGTAGAAAAGGCAATCCCTGGCGCAATTAAAATTGGCGACAGTAGAAAATTAATTTTTGAAAAATTTACTATAGAAAAGGCAATCCCTGGCGCAATTGAAATATGCGACAGTAAAAAATTATTTTTTGCAAAATTTACTATAGAAAAGGCAATCCCTGGCGTATTTAAAATTTGCGACAGTAAAAAATTAATTTTTGAAAAATTTACTATAGAAAAGGCAATCCCTGGCGTATTTAAAATTTGCGACAGTATAAAATTATAGTTTGAATATTTTACTATAGAAAAGGCAATCCCTGGCGTAATTAAAATTTGCGACAGTAAAAAATTAATTTTTGAAAAATTAACTATAGAAAAGGCAATCCCTGGCGTAATTAAAATTTGCGACAATAAAAAATTATTTTTTGAATAATTTACTATAGAAAAGGCAATCCTTGGCGCAATTAAAGTTTGCGACAGTAAAAAATTATTTTTTGCAAAATTTACTGTAGAAAGGGCAATCCCTGGCGCAATTAAAATTTGCGACAGTAAAAAATTAGTTTTTGAAAAATTTACTATAGAAAAGGCAATCACTGGCGTAATTAAAATTTGCGACAGTAAAAAATTAATTTTTGAAAAATTTACTATAGAAAAGGCAATCCCTGGCGCAATTAAAATTTGCGACAGTAAAAAATTAATTTTTGAAAAATTTACTATAGAAAAGGCAATCCCTGGCGTATTGAAAATTTGCGACAGTAGAAAATTAATTTGTGAAAAATTTACTATAGAAAAGGCAATCCCTGGCGTAATTAAAATTTGCGACAGTAAAAAATTATTTTTTGCAAAATTAACTATAGAAAAGGCAATCCCTGGCGTATTTAAAATTTGCGACAGTAAAAAATTATTTTTTGAATAATTTACTATAGAAAAGGCAATCCCTGGTGCAATTAAAATTTGTGACAGTTAAAAATTATTTTTTGAAAAATTTACTGTAGAAAAGCCAACCCCTGGCGCAATTAAAATTTGCCACAGTAGAAAATTATTTTTTGAAAAATTTACTGTAGAAAAGGCAATCCCTGGTTCAATTAAAATTTGCGACAGTAAAAAATTATTTTTTGAATAATTTACTATAGAAAAGGCAATCCCTGGTGGATTTAAAATTTGCGACAGTAAAAAATTATTTTTTGAATAATTTACTGTAGAAAAGGCAATCCCTGGCGTATTTAAAATTTGCGACAGTAAAAATTAATTTTTGAAAAATTTACTATAGAAAAGGCAATCCCTGGCGTATTTAAAATTTGCGACAGTATAAAATTATTTTTTGTATAATTTACTAAAGGCAATCCCTGGCGCAATTAAAATTTGCGACAGTAAACAATTATTTTTTGCAAAATTTACTATAGAAAAGGCAATCCCTGGCGTAATTAAAATTTGCGACAGTAAAAAATTAGTTTTGGAAAAATTTACTGTAGAAAAGGCAATCCCTGGCGCGATTAAAATTTGCAACAGTAAAAAATTATTTTTTGAATAATTTACTATAGAAAAGGCAATCCTTGGCGCAATTAAAATTTGCGACAGTAAAAAATTATTTTTTACAAAATTTACTATAGAAAAGGCAATCCCTGGCGCAATTAAAATTTGCGACAGTAGAAAATTATTTTTAGCAAAATTTACTATAGAAAAGGCAATCCCTGGCGTAATTAAAATTTTCGACAGTAAAAAATTAATTTTTGAAAAATTTACTATAGAAAAGGCAATCCCTGGCGCAATTAAAATTTGCGACAGTAAAAAAGTATTTTTTGAATAATTTACTATAGAAAAGGTAATCCTTGGCGCAATTAAAGTTTGCGACAGTAAAAAATTATTTTTTACAAAATTTACTGTAGAAAAGGCAATCCCTGGCGCAATTAAAATTTGCGACAGTAAAAAATTAGTTTTTGAAAAATTTACTATAGAAAAGGCAATCCCTGGCGTAATTAAAATTTGCGACAGTAAAAAATTAATTTTTGAAAAAATTACTATAAAAAAGGCAATCCCTGGCGCAATTAAAATTTGCGACAGTAAAAAATTAATTTTTGAAAAATTTACTATAGAAAAGGCAATCCCTGGCGTAATTAAAATTTGCGACATTAAAAAATTATTTTTTGAAAAATTTACTGTAGAAAAGGCAATCCCTGGCGCAATTAAAATTTGCGACAGTAGAAAATTAATTTTTGAAAAATTTACTATAGAAAAGGCAATCCCTGGCGCAATTAAAATATGCGACAGTAAAAAATTATTTTTTGCAAAATTTACTATAGAAAAGGCAATCCCTGGCGTATTTAAAATTTGCGACAGTAAAAAATTAATTTTTGAAAAATTTACTATAGAAAAGGCAATCCCTGGCGTATTTAAAATTTGCGACAGTATAAAATTATTGTTTGAATATTTTACTATAGAAAAGGCTATCCCTGGCGCAATTAAAATTTGCGACAGTAAAAAATTAATTTTTGAAAAATTTACTATAGAAAAGGCAATCCCTGGCGCAATTCAAATTTGCGACAGTAAAAAATTATTTTTTGAATAATTTACTATAGAAAAGGCAATCCTTGGCGCAATTAAAGTTTGCGACAGTAAAAAATTATTTTTTGCAAAATTTACTGTAGAAAAGGCAATCCCTGGCGCAATTAAAATTTGCGACATTAAAAAATTAGTTTTTGAAAAATTTACTATAGAAAAGGCAATCCCTGGCGTAATTAAAATTTGCGACAGTAAAAAATTAATTTTTGAAAAATTTACTATAGAAAAGGCAATCCCTGGCGCAATTAAAATTTGCGACAGTAAAAAATTAATTTTTGAAAAATTTACTATAGAAAAGGCAATCCCTGGCGTATTTAAAATTTGCGACAGTAGAAAATTAATTTGTGAAAAATTTACTATAGAAAAGGCAATCCCTGGCGTAATTAAAATTTGCGACAGTAAAAAATTATTTTTTGCAAAATTTACTATAGAAAAGGCAATCCCTGGCGTATTTAAAATTTGCGACAGTAAAAAATAATTTTTTGAATAATTTACTATAGAAAAGGCAATCCCTGGTGCAACTAAAATTTGTGACAGTAAAAAATTATTTTTTGAAAAATTTACTGTAGAAAAGGCAATCCCTGGCGCAATTAAAATTTGCGACAGTAGAAAATTATTTTTTGAAAAATTTACTGTAGAAAAGGCAACCCCTGGCGTATTTAAAATTTGCGACAGTAAAAATTAATTTTTGAAAAATTTACTATGGAAAAGGCAATCCCTGGCGTATTTAAAATTTGCGACAGTATAAAATTATTTTTTGTATAATTTACTATAGAAAAGGCAATACCTGGCGCAGTTAAAGTTTGCGACAGTAAAAAATTATTTTTTGCAAAATTTACTGTAGAAAAGGCAATCCCTGGCGCAATTAAAATTTGCGACAGTAAAAAATTAGTTTTTGAAAAAATTACTATAGAAAAGGCAATCCCTGGCGTAATTAAAATTTGCGACAGTAAAAAATTAATTTTTGAAAAATTAACTATAGAAAAGGCAATCCCTGGCGCAATTAAAATTTGCGACAGTAAAAAATTAATTTTTGAAAAATTTACTATAGAAAAGGCAATCCCTGGCGTAATTAAAATTTGCGACAGTAAAAAATTATTTTTTGAAAAATTTACTGTAGAAAAGGCAATCCCTGGCGCAATTAAAATTTGCGACAGTAGAAAATTAATTTTTGAAAAATTTACTATAGAAAAGGCAATCACTGGCGCAATTAAAATATGCGAAATTAAAAAATTATTTTTGCAAAATTTACTATAGAAAAGGCAATCCCTGGCGTATTTAAAATTTGCGACAGTAAAAAATTAATTTTTGAAAAATTTACTATAGAAAAGGCTATCCCTGGCGTATTTAAAATTTGCGACAGTATAAAATTATTGTTTGAATATTTTACTATAGAAAAGGCAATCCCTGGCGCAATTAAAATTTGCGACAGTAAAAAATTAGTTTTTGAAAAATTTACTATAGAAAAGGCAATCCCTGGCGTAATTAAAATTTGCGCCAGTAAAAAATTAATTTTTGAAAAATTTACTATAGAAAAGGCAATCCCTGGCGCAATTAAAATTTGCGACAGTAAAAAATTATTTTTTGAAAAATTTACTGTAGAAAAGGCAATCCCTGGCGCAATTAAAATTTGCGACAGTAGAAAATTAATTTTTGAAAAATTTACTATAGAAAAGGCAATCCCTGGCGCAATTAAAATATGCGAAATTAAAAAATTATTTTTGCAAAATTTACTATAGAAAAGGCAATCCCTGGCGTATTTAAAATTTGCGACAGTAAAAAATTAATTTTTGAAAAATTTACTGTAGAAAAGGCAATCCCTGGCGTATTTAAAATTTGCGACAGTATAAAATTATTGTTTGAATATTTTACTATAGAAAAGGCAATCCCTGGCGCAATTAAAATTTGCGACAGTAAAAAATTAATTTTTGAAAAATTTACTATAGAAAAGGCAATCCCTGGCGCAATTAAAATTTGCGACAGTAAAAAATTAATTTTTGAAAAATTTACTATAGAAAAGGCAATCCCTGGCGTATTGAAAATTTGCGACAGTAGAAAATTAATTTGTGAAAATTTACTATAGAAAAGGCAATCCCTGGCGTAATTAAAATATGCGACAGTAAAAAATTATTTTTTGCAAAATTTACTATAGAAAAGGCAATCCCTGGCGTATTTAAAATTTGCGACAGTAAAAAATTATTTTTTGAATAATTTACTATAGAAAAGGCAATCCCTGGTGCAGTTAAAATTTGCGACAGTAAAAAATTATTTTTTGAATAATTTACTATAGAAAAGGCAATCCCTGGCGGATTTAAAATTTGCGACAGTAAAAAATTATTTTTTGAATAATTTACTGTAGAAAAGGCAATCCCTGGCGTATTTAAAATTTGCGACAGTAAAAATTAATTTTTGAAAAATTTACTATAGAAAAGGCAATCCCTGGCGCAGTTAAAATTTGCGGCAGTAAAAAATTATTTTTTGAATAATTTACTATAGAAAAGGACATCCCTGGCGTATTTAAAATTATTTTTTGAAAAATTTACTATAGAAAAGGCAATCCCTGGCGTAATTAAAATTTTCGACAGTAAAAAATTAATTTTTGAAAAATTTACTATAGAAAAGGCAATCCCTGGCGCAATTAAAATTTGCGACAGTAAAAAATTATTTTTTGAATAATTTACTATAGAAAAGGCAATCCCTGGCGTATTTAAAATTTGCGACAGTAAAAAATTAATTTTTGAAAAATTTACTATAGAACAGGCAATCCCTGGCGTAATTAAAATTTGCGACAGTAAAAAATTATTTTTTGCAAAATTTACTATAGAAAAGGCAATCTCTGGCGTATTTAAAATTTGCGACAGTAAAAAATTATTTTTTGCAAAAGTTACTGTAGAAAAGGCAATCCCTGGCGCAATTAAAATTTGCGACAGTAAAAAATTATTTTTTGATAAATTTACTGTAGAGAAGGCAATCCCTGGCGCAATTAAAATTTGCGACAGTAGAAAATTATTTTTTGAAAAATTTACTGTAGAAAAGGCAATCCCTGGCGCAATTAAAATTTGCGACAGTAGAAAATTATTTTTTGCAAAATTTACTATAGAAAAGGCAATCCCTGGCGTAATTAAAATTTTCGACAATAAAAGATTAATTTTTGAAAAATTTACTATAGAAAAGGCAATCCCTGGCGTAATTAAAATTTTCGACAGTAAAAAATTAATTTTTGAAAAATTTACTATAGAAAAGGCAAACCCTGGCGTATTTAAAATTTGCGACAGTAAAAAATTATTTTTTGCAAAACTTACTATAGAAAAGGCAATCCCTGGCGTATTTAAAATTTGCGACAGTAAAAAATTAATTTTTGAAAAATTTACTATAGAAAAGGCAATCCCTGGCGTAATTAAAATTTTCGACAGTAAAAAATTATTTTTTGAAAAATTTACTGTAGAAAAGGCAATCCCTGGCGCAATTAAAATTTGCGACAGCAGAAAATTATTTTTTGAAAAATTTACTGTAGAAAAGGCAATCCCTGGCGCAATTAAAATTTGCGACAGTAAAAAATTAGTTTTTGAAAAATTTTCTGTAGAAAAGGCAATCCCTGGCGTAATTAAAATTTGCGACAGTAAAAAATTAATTTGTGAAAAATTTACTGTAGAAAAGGCAATCCCTGGCGTAATTAAAATTTGCGACAGTAACAAATTATTTTTTGAAAAATTTACTGTAGAAAAGGCAATTCCTGGCGCAATTAAAATTTGCGACAGTAAAAAATTATTTTTTGCAAAATTTACTATAGAAAAGGCAATCTCTGGCGTATTTAAAATTTGCGACAGTAAAAAATTATTTTTTGCAAAAGTTACTGTAGAAAAGGCAATCCCTGGCGCAATTAAAATTTGCGACAGTAAAAAATTATTTTTTGATAAATTTACTGTAGAGAAGGCAATCCCTGGCGCAATTAAAATTTGCGACAGTAGAAAATTATTTTTTGAAAAATTTACTGTAGAAAAGGCAATCCCTGGCGCAATTAAAATTTGCGACAGTAGAAAATTATTTTTTGCAAAATTTACTATAGAAAAGGCAATCCCTGGCGTAATTAAAATTTTCGACAATAAAAGATTAATTTTTGAAAAATTTACTATAGAAAAGGCAATACCTGGCGCAATTAAAATTTGCGACAGTAAAAAATTATTTTTTGAATAATTTACTATAGAAAAGGCAATCCTTGGCGCAATTAAAGTTTGCGACAGTAAAAAATTATTTTTTGCAAAATTTACTGTAGAAAAGGCAATCCCTTGGGCAATTAAAATTTGCAACAGTAAAAAATTAGTTTTTGAAAAATCTACTATAGAAAAGGCAATCCCTGGCGTAATTAAAATTTGCGACAGTAAAAAATTAATTATTGAAAAATTTATTATAGAAAAGGTAATCCCTGGCGCAATTACATATTGCGACAGTAAAAAATGATTTTTTTGCAAAATTTACTATAAAAAAGGCAATCCCTGGCGCAATTAAAATTTGCGACGGTATAAAATTAAATTTTGAAAAATTTACTATAGAAAAGGCAATCCCTGGGGTATTTAAAATTTGCGACAGTAAAAAATTAATTTTTGAAAAATTTACTATAGAAAAGGTAATCCTTGGCGTAATTAAAATTTTCGACAGTAAAAAATTATTTTTTGAAAAATTTACTGTAGAAAAGGCAATCCCTGGCGCAATTAAAATTTGCGACAGCAGAAAATTATTTTTTGAAAAATTTACTGTAGAAAAGGCAATCCCTGGCGCAATTAAAATTTGCGACAGTAAAAAATCAGTTTTTGAAAAATTTACTGTAGAAAAGGCAATCCCTGGCGTAATTAAAATTTGCGACAGTAAAAAATTATTTTTTGCAAAAGTTACTATAGAAAAGGCAATCCCTGGCGCAATTAAAATTTGCTACAGTAAAAAATTATTTTTTGCAAAATTTACTATAGAAAAGGCAATCTCTGGCGCAATTAAAATCTGCGACAGTAAAAATTAATTTTTGAAAAATTTACTATAGAAAAGGCAATCCCTGGCGCAATTAAAATTTGCGATAGTAAAAAATTATTTTTTGAATAATTTACTATATAAAAGGCAATCCTTGGCGCAATTAAAGTTTGCGACAGTAAAAAATTATTTTTTGCAAAATTTACTGTAGAAAAGGCAATCCCTGGCGCAATTAAAATTTGCGACATTTAAAAATTAATTTTTGAAAAATTTACTATAGAAAAGGCAATCCCTGGCGTATTTAAAATTTGCGACAGTAGAAAATTAATTTGTGAAAAATTTACTATAGAATAGGCAATCCCTGGCGTAATTAAAATTTGCGACAGTAAAAAATTATTTTTTGCAAAATTTACTATAGAAAAGGCAATCCCTGGCGTATTTAAAATTTGCGACAGTAAAAAATTAATTTGTGAAAAATTTACTGTAGAAAAGGCAATCCCTGGCGTAATTAAAATTTGCGAGAGTAAAAAATTATTTTTTGAAAAATTTACTGTAGAAAAGGCAATCCCTGGCGCAATTAAAATTTGCGACAGTAAAAAATTATTTTTTGCAAAATTTACTATAGAAAAGGCAATCTCTGGCGTATTTAAAATTTGCGACAGTAAAAAATTATTTTTTGCAAAAGTTACTATAGAAAAGGCAATCCCTGGCGCAATTAAAATTTGCGACAGTAAAAAATTATTTTTTGCAAAATTTACTATAGAAAAGGCAATCTCTGGCGCAATTAAAATTTGCGACAGTAAAAATTAATTTTTGAAAAATTTACTATAGAAAAGGCAATCCCTGGCGCAATTAAAATTTGCGACAGTAAAAAATTATTTTTTGAATAATTTACTATAGAAAAGGCAATCCTTGGCGCAATTAAAGTTTGCGACAGTAAAAAATTATTTTTTGCAAAATTTACTGTAGAAAAGGCAATCCCTGGCGCAATTAAAATTTGCGACATTTAAAAATTAGTTTTTGAAAAATTTACTATAGAAAAGGCAATCCCTGGCGTAATTAAAATTTGCGACAGTAAAAAATTAATTTTTGAAAAATTTACTATAGAAAAGCAATCCCTGGCGCAATTAAAATTTGCGACAGTAAAAAATTAATTTTTGAAAAATTTACTATAGAAAAGGCAATCCCTGGCGTATTTAAAATTTGCGACAGTAGAAAATTAATTTGTGAAAAATTTACTATAGAAAAGGCAATCCCTGGCGTAATTAAAATTTGCGACAGTAAAAAATTATTTTTTTCAAAATTTACTATAGAAAAGGCAATCCCTGGCGTATTTAAAATTTGCGACAGTAACAAATTATTTTTTGAATAATTTACTATAAAAAAGGCAATCCCTGGTGCAATTAAAATTTGCGACAGTAAAAAATTATTTTTTTGCAAAATTTACTATAAAAAAGGCAATCCCTGGCGCAATTAAAATTTGCGACGGTATAAAATTAAATTTTGAAAAATTTACTATAGAAAAGGCAATCCCTGGCGTATTTAAAATTTGCGACAGTAAAAAATTAATTTTTGAAAAATTTACTATAGAAAAGGCAATCCCTGGCGTAATTAAAATTTTCGACAGTAAAAAATTATTTTTTGCAAAATTTACTGTAGAAAAGGCAATCCCTGGCGCAATTAAAATTTGCGACAGTAAAAAATTAGTTTTTGAAAAATTTACTGTAGAAAAGGCAATCCCTGGCGTAATTAAAATTTGCGAGAGTAAAAAATTATTTGTTGAAAAATTTACTGTAGAAAAGGCAAACCCTGGCGCAGTTAAAATTTGCGACGGTATAAAATTAAATTTTGAAAAATTTACTATAGAAAAGGCAATCCCTGGCGTATTTAAAATTTGCGACAGTAAAAAATTAATTTTTGAAAAATTTACTATAGAAAAGGCAATCCCTGGCGTAATTAAAATTTTCGACAGTAAAAAATTATTTTTTGAAAAATTTACTGTAGAAAAGGCAATCCCTGGCGCAAATAAAGTTTGCGACAGCAGAAAATTATTTTTTGAAAAATTTACTGTAGAAAAGGCAATCCCTGGCGCAATTAAAATTTGCGACAGTAAAAAATTAGTTTCTGAAAAATTTACTGTAGAAAAAGCAATCCCTGGCGTAATTAAAATTTGCGAGAGTAAAAAATTATTTTTTGAAAAATTTACTGTAGAAAAGGCAAACCCTGGCGCAGTTAAAATTTGCGACAGTAAAAAATTATTTTTTGCAAAATTTACTATAGAAAAGGCAATCTCTGGCGTATTTAAAATTTGCGACAGTAAAAAATTATTTTTTGCAAAAGTTACTATAGAAAAGGCAATCCCTGGCGCAATTAAAATTTGCGACAGTAAAAAATTATTTTTTGCAAAATTTACTATAGAAAAGGCAATCTCTGGCGCAATTAAAATTTGCGACAGTAAAAATTAATTTTTGAAAAATTTACTATAGAAAAGGCAATCCCTGGCGCAATTAAAATTTGCGACAGTAAAAAATTATTTTTTGAATAATTTACTATAGAAAAGGCAATCCTTGGCGCAATTAAAGTTTGCGACAGTAAAAAATTATTTTTTGCAAAATTTACTGTAGAAAAGGCAATCCCTGGCGCAATTAAAATTTGCGACATTTAAAAATTAGTTTTTGAAAAATTTACTATAGAAAAGGCAATCCCTGGCGTAATTAAAATTTCCGACAGTAAAAAATTAATTTTTGAAAAATTTACTATAGAAAAGGCCCTGGCGCAATTAAAATTTGCGACAGTAAAAAATTATTTTTTGAATAATTTACTATAGAAAAGGCAATCCCTGGCGCAGTTAAAATTTGCGGCAGTAAAAAATTATTTTTTGAATAATTTACTATAGAAAAGGACATCCCTGGCGTATTTAAAATTATTTTTTGAAAAATTTACTATAGAAAAGGCAATCCCTGGCGTAATTAAAATTTTCGACAGTAAAAAATTAATTTTTGAAAAATTTACTATAGAAAAGGCAATCCCTGGCGCAATTAAAATTTGCGACAGTAAAAAATTATTTTTTGAATAATTTACTATAGAAAAGGACATCCCTGGCGTATTTAAAATTATTTTTTGCAAAATTTACTATAGAAAAGGCAATCTCTGGCGCAATTAAAATTTGCGACAATAAAAATTAATTTTTGAAAAATTTACTATAGAAAAGGCAATCCCTGGCGCAATTAAAATTTGCGACAGTAAATAATTATTTTTTGAATAATTTACTATAGAAAAGGCAATCCTTGGCGCAATTAAAGTTTGCGACAGTAAAAAATTATTTTTTGCAAAATTTACTGTAGAAAAGGCAATCCCTGGGGCAATTAAAATTTGCGACAGTAAAAAATTAGTTTTTGAAAAATTTACTATAGAAAAGGCAATCCCTGGCGTAATTAAAATTTGCGACAGTAAAAAATTAATTATTGAAAAATTTATTATAGAAAAGGTAATCCCTGGCGCAGTTACATATTGCGACAGTAAAAAATGATTTTTTTGCAAAATTTACTATAAAAAAGGCAATCCCTGGCGCAATTAAAATTTGCGACGGTATAAAATTAAATTTTGAAAAATTTACTATAGAAAAGGCAATCCCTGGGGTATTTAAAATTTGCGACAGTAAAAAATTAATTTTTGAAAAATTTACTATAGAAAAGGCAATCCCTGGCGTAATTAAAATTTTCGAGAGTAAAAAATTATTTTTTGAAAAATTTACTGTAGAAAAGGCAATCCCTGGCGCAATTAAAATTTGCGACAGCAGAAAATTATTTTTTGAAAAATTTACTGTAGAAAAGGCAATCCCTGGCGCAATTAAAATTTGCGACAGTAAAAAATTAGTTTTTGAAAAATTTACTGTAGAAAAGGCAATCCCTGGCGTAATTAAAATTTGCGACAGTAAAAAATTATTTTTTGCAAAAGTTACTATAGAAAAGGCAATCCCTGGCGCAATTAAAATTTGCTACAGTAAAAAATTATTTTTTGCAAAATTTACTATAGAAAAGGCAATCTCTGGCGCAATTAAAATCTGCGACAGTAACAATTAATTTTTGAAAAATTTACTATAGAAAAGGCAATCCCTGGCGCAGTTAAAATTTGCGACAGTAAAAAATTATTTTTTGAATAATTTACTATATAAAAGGCAATCCTTGGCGCAATTAAAGTTTGCGACAGTAAAAAATTATTTTTTGCAAAATTTACTGTAGAAAAGGCAATCCCTGGCGCAATTAAAATTTGCGACATTTAAAAATTAATTTTTGAAAAATTTACTATAGAAAAGGCAATCCCTGGCGTATTTAAAATTTGCGACAGTAGAAAATTAATTTGTGAAAAATTTACTATAGAAAAGGCAATCCCTGGCGTAATTAAAATTTGCGACAGTAAAAAATTATTTTTTGCAAAATTTACTATAGAAAAGGCAATCCCTGGCGTATTTAAAATTTGCGACAGTAAAAAATTAATTTGTGAAAAATTTACTGTAGAAAAGGCAATCCCTGGCGTAATTAAAATTTGCGAGAGTAAAAAATTATTTTTTGAAAAATTTACTGTAGAAAAGGCAATCCCTGGCGCAATTAAAATTTGCGACAGTAAAAAATTATTTTTTGCAAAATTTACTATAGAAAAGGCAATCTCTGGCGTATTTAAAATTTGCGACAGTAAAAAATTATTTTTTGCAAAAGTTACTATAGAAAAGGCAATCCCTGGCGCAATTAAAATTTGCGACAGTAAAAAATTATTTTTTGCAAAATTTACTATAGAAAAGGCAATCTCTGGCGCAATTAAAATTTGCGACAGTAAAAATTAATTTTTGAAAAATTTGCTATAGAAAAGGCAATCCCTGGCGCAATTAAAATTTGCGACAGTAAAAAATTATTTTTTGAATAATTTACTATAGAAAAGGCAATCCTTGGCGCAATTAAAGTTTGCGACAGTAAAAAATTATTTTTTGCAAAATTTACTGTAGAAAAGGCAATCCCTGGCGCAATTAAAATTTGCGACATTTAAAAATTAGTTTTTGAAAAATTTACTATAGAAAAGGCAATCCCTGGCGTATTTAAAATTTGCGACAGTAACAAATTATTTTTTGAATAATTTACTATAAAAAAGGCAATCCCTGGTGCAATTAAAATTTGCGACAGTAAAAAATTATTTTTTTGCAAAATTTACTATAAAAAAGGCAATCCCTGGCGCAATTAAAATTTGCGACGGTATAAAATTAAATTTTGAAAAATTTACTATAGAAAAGGCAATCCCTGGCGTATTTAAAATTTGCGACAGTAAAAAATTAATTTTTGAAAAATTTACTATAGAAAAGGCAATCCCTGGCGTAATTAAAATTTTCGACAGTAAAAAATTATTTTTTGCAAAATTTACTGTAGAAAAGGCAATCCCTGGCGCAATTAAAATTTGCGACAGCAGAAAATTATTTTTTGAAAAATTTACTGTAGAAAAGGCAATCCCTGGCGCAATTAAAATTTGCGACAGTAAAAAATTAGTTTTTGAAAAATTTACTGTAGAAAAGGCAATCCCTGGCGTAATTAAAATTTGCGAGAGTAAAAAATTATTTTTTGAAAAATTTACTGTAGAAAAGGCAAACCCTGGCGCAGTTAAAATTTGCGACGGTATAAAATTAAATTTTGAAAAATTTACTATAGAAAAGGCAAACCCTGGCGCAGTTAAAATTTGCGACGGTATAAAATTAAATTTTGAAAAATTTACTATAGAAAAGGCAATCCCTGGCGTATTTAAAATTTGCGACAGTAAAAAATTAATTTTTGAAAAATTTACTATAGAAAAGGCAATCCCTGGCGTAATTAAAATTTTCGACAGTAAAAAATTATTTTTTGAAAAATTTACTGTAGAAAAGGCAATCCCTGGCGCAATTAAAATTTGCGACAGCAGAAAATTATTTTTTGAAAAATTTACTGTAGAAAAGGCAATCCCTGGCGCAATTAAAATTTGCGACAGTAAAAAATTAGTTTCTGAAAAATTTACTGTAGAAAAAGCAATCCCTGGCGTAATTAAAATTTGCGAGAGTAAAAAATTATTTTTTGAAAAATTTACTGTAGAAAAGGCAAACCTTGGCGCAGTTAAAATTTGCGACAGTAAAAAATTATTTTTTGCAAAATTTACTATAGAAAAGGCAATCTCTGGCGTATTTAAAATTTGCGACAGTAAAAAATTATTTTTTGCAAAAGTTACTATAGAAAAGGCAATCCCTGGCGCAATTAAAATTTGCGACAGTAAAAAATTATTTTTTGCAAAATTTACTATAGAAAAGGCCATCTCTGGCGCAATTAAAATTTGCGACAGTAAAAATTAATTTTTGAAAAATTTACTATAGAAATGGCAATCCCTGGCGCAATTAAAATTTGCGACAGTAAAAAATTATTTTTTGAATAATTTACTATAGAAAAGGCAATCCTTGGCGCAATTAAAGTTTGCGACAGTAAAAAATTATTTTTTGCAAAATTTACTGTAGAAAAGGCAATCCCTGGCGCAATTAAAATTTGCGACATTTAAAAATTAGTTTTTGAAAAATTTACTATAGAAAAGGCAATCCCTGGCGTAATTAAAATTTCCGACAGTAAAAAATTAATTTTTGAAAAATTTACTATAGAAAAGGCCCTGGCGCAATTAAAATTTGCGACAGTAAAAAATTATTTTTTGAATAATTTACTATAGAAAAGGCAATCCCTGGCGCAGTTAAAATTTGCGGCAGTAAAAAATTATTTTTTGAATAATTTATTATAGAAAAGGACATCCCTGGCGTATTTAAAATTATTTTTTGAAAAATTTACTATAGAAAAGGCAATCCCTGGCGTAATTAAAATTTTCGACAGTAAAAAATTAATTTTTGAAAAATTTACTATAGAAAAGGCAATCCCTGGCGCAATTAAAATTTGCGACAGTAAAAAATTATTTTTTGAATAATTTACTATAGAAAAGGCAATCCCTGGCGTAATTAAAATTTTCGACCGTAAAAAATTATTTTTTGCAAAATTTACTATAGAAAAGGCAAACCCTGGCGTATTTAAAATTTGCGACAGTAAAAAATTATTTTTTGCAAAATTTACTATAGAAAAGGCAATCCCTGGCGTAATTAAAATTTTCGATAGTAAAAAATTAATTTTTGAAAAATTTACTGTAGAAAAGGCAATCCCTGGCGCAATTAAAATTTGCGACAGCAGAAAATTATTTTTTGAAAAATTTACTGGAGAAAAGGCAATCCCTGGCGCAATTAAAATTTGCGACTGTAAAGAATTAGTTTTTGAAAAATTTTCTGTAGAAAAGGCAATCCCTGGCGTAATTAAAATTTGCGACAGTAAAAAATTAATTTGTGAAAAATTTACTGTAGAAAAGGCAATCCCTGGCGTAATTAAAATTTGCGACAGTAAAAAATTATTTTTTGAAAAATTTACTGTAGAAAAGGCAATCCCTGGCGCAGTTAAAATTTGCGACAATAAAAAATTATTTTTTGCAAAATTTACTATAGAAAAGGCAATCTCTGGCGTATTTAAAATTTGCGACAGTAAAAAATTATTTTTTGCAAAAGTTACTATAGAAAAGGCAGTCCCTGGCGCAATTAAAATTTGTGACAGTAAAAAATTATTTTTTGCAAAATTTACTATAGAAAAGGCAATCTCTGGCGTAATTAAAATTTTCGACAGTAAAAAATTAATTTTTGAAAATTTACTATAGAAAAGGTAATCCCTGGAGCAATTAAAACTTGCGACAGTAAAAAATTATTTTTTGCAAAAGTTACTGTAGAAAAGGCAATCCCTGGCGCAATTAAAATTTGCGACAGTAAAAAATTATTTTTTGATAAATTTACTGTAGTGAAGGCAATCCCTGGCGCAATTAAAATTTGCGACAGTAGAAAATTATTTTTTGAAATATTTACTGTAGAAAAGGCAAACCCTGGCGCAATTAAAATTTGCGACAGTAGAAAATTATTTTTTGCAAAATTTACTATAGAAAAGGCAATCCCTGGCGTAATTAAAATTTTCGACAATAAAAAATTAATTCTTGAAAAATTTACTATAGAAAAGGCAATCCCTGGCGCAATTAAAATTTGCGACAGTAAAAAATTATTTTTTGAATAATTTACTATAGAAAAGGCAATCCTTGGCGCAATTAAAGTTTGCGACAGTAAAAAATTATTTTTTGCAAAATTTACTGTCGAAAAGGCAATCCCTGGGGCAATTAAAATTTGCGACAGTAAAAAATTAGTTTTTGAAAAATTTACTATAGAAAAGGCAATCCCTGGCGTAATTAAAATTTGCGACAGTAAAAAATTAATTTTTGAAAAATCTATTATAGAAAAGGTAATCCCTGGCGCAATTACAATTTGCGACAGTAAAAAATTATTTTTTTGCAAAATTTACTATAAAAAAGGCAATCCCTGGCGCAATTAAAATTTGCGACGGTATAAAATTAAATTTTGAAAAATTTACTATAGAAAAGGCAATCCCTGGCGTATTTAAAATTTGCGACAGTAAAAAATTAATTTTTGAAAAATTTACTATAGAAAAGGCAATCCCTGGCGTAATTAAAATTTTCGACAGTAAAAGATTATTTTTTGAAAAATTTACTGTAGAAAAGGCAATTCCTGGCGCAATTAAAATTTGCGACAGCAGAAAATTATTTTTTGGAAAATTTACTGTAGAAAAGGCAATCCCTGGCGCAATTAAAATTTGCGACAGTAAAAAATTAGTTTTTGAAAAATTTACTGTAGAAAAGGCAATCCCTGGCGTATTTAAAATTTGCGACAGTAAAAAATTATTTTTTGCAAAAGTTACTATAGAAAAGGCAATCCCTGGCGCAATTAAAGTTGCGACAGTAAAAAATTATTTTTTGCAAAATTTACTATAGAAAAGGCAATCTCTGGCGCAATTAAAATTTGCGACAGTAAAAATTAATTTTTGAAAAATTTACTATAGAAAAGGCAATCCCTGGCGCAATTAAAATTTGCGACAGTAAAAAATTATTTTTTGAATAATTTACTATAGAAAAGGCAATCCTTGGCGCAATTAAAGTTTGCGACAGTAAAAAATTATTTTTTGCAAAATTTACTGTAGAAAAGGCAATTCCTGGCGTAATTAAAATTTGCGACATTTAAAAATTAGTTTTTGAAAAATTTACTATAGAAAAGGCAATCCCTGGCGTAATTAAAATTTGCGACAGTAAAAAATTAATTTTTGAAAAATTTACTATAGAAAAGGCAATCCCTGGCGCAATTAAAATTTGCGACAGTAAAAAATTAATTTTTGAAAAATTTACTATAGAAAAGGCAATCCCTGGCGTATTTAAAATTTGCGACAGTAGAAAATTAATTTGTGAAAAATTTACTATAGAAAAGGCAATCCCTGGCGTAATTAAAATTTGCGACAGTAAAAAATTATTTTTTGCAAAATTTACTATAGAAAAGGCAATCCCTGGCGTATTTAAAATTTGCGACAGTAAAAAATTAATTTGTGAAAAATTTACTGTAGAAAAGGCAATCCCTGGCGTAATTAAAATTTGCGAGAGTAAAAAATTATTTTTTGAAAAATTTACTGTAGAAAAGGCAATCTCTGGCGCAATTAAAATTTGCGACAGTAAAAAATTATTTTTTGCAAAATTTACTATAGAAAAGGCAATCTCTGGCGTATTTAAAATTTGCGACAGTAAAAAATTATTTTTTGCAAAAGTTACTATAGAAAAGGCAATCCCTGGCGCAATTAAAATTTGCAACAGTAAATAATTATTTTTTGCAAAATTTACTATAGAAAAGGCAATCTCTGGCGCAATTAAAATTTGCGACAGTAAAATTTAATTTTTGAAAAATTTACTATAGAAAAGGCAATCCCTGGCGCAATTAAAATTTGCGACAGTAAAAAATTATTTTTTGAATAATTTACTATAGAAAAGGCCATCCTTGGCGCAATTAAAGTTTGCGACAGTAAAAAATTATTTTTTGCAAAATTTACTGTAGAAAAGGCAATCCCTGGAGCAATTAAAATTTGCGACATTTAAAAATTAGTTTTTGAAAAATTTACTATAAAAAAAGGCAATCCCTGGCGTAATTAAAATTTGCGACAGTAAAAAATTAATTTTTGAAGAATTTACTATAGAAAAGGCAATCCCTGGCGCAATTAAAATTTGCGACAGTAAAAAATTAATTTTTGAAAAATTTACTATAGAAAAGGCAATCCCTGGCGTATTTAAAATTTGCGACAGTAGAAAATTAATTTGTGAAAAATTTACTATAGAAAAGGCAATCCCTGGCGTAATTAAAATTTGCGACAGTAAAAAATTATTTTTTGCAAAATTTACTATAGAAAAGGCAATCCCTGGCGTATTTAAAATTTGCGACAGTAAAAAATTATTTTTGAATAATTTACTATAAAAAAGGCAATCCCTGTGCAATTAAAATTTGCGACAGTAAAAAATTATTTTTTTGCAAAATTTACTATAAAAAAGGCAATCCCTGGCGCAATTAAAATTTGCGACGGTATAAAATTAAATTTTGAAAAATTTACTATAGAAAAGGCAATCCCTGGCGTATTTAAAATTTGCGACAGTAAAAAATTAATTTTTGAAAAATTTACTATAGAAAAGGCAATCCCTGGCGTAATTAAAATTTTCGACAGTAAAAAATTATTTTTTGCAAAATTTACTATAGAAAAGGCAATCCCTGGCGTATTTAAAATTTGCGACAGTAAAAAATTAATTTTTGAAAAATTTATTATAGAAAAGGTAATCCCTGGCGCAATTACAATTTGCGACAGTAAAAAAATTATTTTTTTGCAAAATTTACTATAAAAAAGGCAATCCCTGGCGCAATTAAAATTTGCGACGGTATTAAATTAAATTTTGAAAAATTTACTATAGAAAAGGCAATCCCTGGCGTATTTAAAATTTGCGACAGTAAATATTAATTTTTGAAAAATTTACTATAGAAAAGGCAATCCCTGGCGTAATTAAAATTTTCGACAGTAAAAAATTATTTTTTGAAAAATTTACTGTAGAAAAGGCAATCCCTGGCGCAATTAAAATTTGCGACAGCAGAAAATTATTTTTTGAAAAATTTACTGTAGAAAAGGCAATTCCTGGCGCAATTAAAATTTGCGACAGTAAAAAATTAGTTTTTGAAAAATTTACTGTAGAAAAGGCAATCCCTGGCGTAATTAAAATTTGCGACAGTAAAAAATTAATTTGTGAAAAATTTACTGTAGAAAAGGCAATCCCTGGCGTAATTAAAATTTGCGAGAGTAAAAAATTATTTTTTGAAAAATTTACTGTAGAAAAGGCAAACCCTGGCGCAATTAAAATTTGCGACAGTAAAAAATTATTTTTTGCAAAATTTACTATAGAAAAGGCAATCTCTGGCGTATTTAAAATTTGCGACAGTAAAAAATTATTTTTTGCAAAAGTTACTATAGAAAAGGCAATCCCTGGCGCAATTAAAATTTGCGACAGTAAAAAATTATTTTTTGCAAAATTTACTATAGAAAAGGCAATCTCTGGCGCAATTAAAATTTGCGACAGTAAAAATTAATTTTTGAAAAATTTACTATAGAAAAGGCAATCCCTGGCGCAATTAAAATTTGCGACAGTAAAAAATTATTCTTTGAATAATTTACTATAGAAAAGGCAATCCTTGGCGCAATTAAAGTTTGCGACAGTAAAAAATTATTTTTTGCAAAATTTACTGTAGAAAAGGCAATCCCTGGCGCAATTAAAATTTGCGACATTTAAAAATTAGTTTTTGAAAAATTTACTATAGAAAAGGCAATCCCTGGCGTAATTAAAATTTGCGACAGTAAAAAATTAATTTTTGAAAAATTTACTATAGAAAAGGCCCTGGCGCAATTAAAATTTGCGACAGTAAAAAATTATTTTTTGAATAATTTACTATAGAAAAGGCAATCCCTGGCGCAGTTAAAATTTGCGGCAATAAAAAATTATTTTTTGAATAATTTACTATAGAAAAGGACATCCCTGTCGTATTTAAAATTATTTTTTGAAAAATTTACTATAGAAAAGGCAATACCTGGCGTAATTAAAATTTTCGACAGTAAAAAATTAATTTTTGAAAAATTTACTATAGAAAAGGCAATCCCTGGCGCAATTAAAATTTGCGACAGTAAAAAATTATTTTTTGAATAATTTACTATAGAAAAGGCAATCCCTGGCGTAATTAAAATTTTCGACCGTAAAAAATTATTTTTTGCAAAATTTACTATAGAAAAGGCAAACCCTGGCGTTTTTAAAATTTGCGACAGTAAAAAATTATTTTTTGCAAAATGTACTATAGAAAAGGCAATCCCTGGCGTATTTAAAATATGCGACAGTAAAAAATTAATTTTTGAAAAATTTACTATAGAAGAGGCAATCCCTGGCGTAATTAAAATTTGCGACCGTAAAAAACTATTTTTTGCAAAATTTACTATAGAAAAGGCAAACCCTGGCGTATTTAAAATTTGCGACAGTAAAAAATTATTTTTTGCAAAATTTACTATAGAAAAGGCAATCCCTGGCGTATTTAAAATTTGCGACAGTAAAAAATTAATTTTTGAAAAATTTACTATAGAAAAGGCAATCCCTGGCGTAATTAAAATTTTCGACAGTAAAAAATTATTTTTTGAAAAATTTACTGTAGAAAAGGCAATCCCTGGCGCAATTAAAATTTGCGACAGCAGAAAATAATTTTTTGAAAAATTTACTGGAGAAAAGGCAATCCCTGGCGCAATTAAAATTTGCGACAGTAAAAAATTAGTTTTTGAAAAATTTTCTGTAGAAAAGGCAATCCCTGGCGTAATTAAAATTTGCGACAGTAAAAAATTAATTTGTGAAAAATTTACTGTAGAAAAGGCAATCCCTGGCGTAATTAAAATTTGCGACAGTAAAAAATTATTTTTTGAAAAATTTACTGTAGAAAAGGCAATCCCTGGCGCAATTAAAATTTGCGACAATAAAAAATTAATTTTTGCAAAATTTACTATAGAAAAGGCAATCTCTGGCGTATTTAAAATTTGCGACAGTAAAAAATTATTTTTTGCAATAGTTACTATAGAAAAGGCAGTCCCTGGCGCAATTAAAATTTGCGACAGTAAAAAATTATTTTTTGCAAAATTTACTATAGAAAAGGCAATCTCTGGCGTAATTAAAATTTTCGACAGTAAAAAATTAATTTTTGAAAAATTTACTATAGAAAAGGTAATCCCTGGAGCAATTAAAACTTGCGACAGTAAAAAATTATTTTTTGCAAAAGTTACTGTAGAAAAGGCAATCCTTGGCGCAATTAAAACTTGCGACAGTAAAAAATTATTTTTTGATAAATTTACTGTAGAGAAGGTAATCCCTGGCGCAATTAAAATTTGCGACAGTTGAAAATTATTTTTTGAAATATTTACTGTAGAAAAGGCAATCCCTGGCGCAATTAAAATTTGCGACAGTAGAAAATTATTTTTTGCAAAATTTACTATAGAAAAGGCAATCCCTGGCGTAATTAAAATTTTCGACAATAAAAAATTAATTTTTGAAAAATTTACTATATAAAAGGCAATCCCTGGCGCAATTAAAATTTGCGACAGTAATAAATTATTTTTTGAATAATTTACTATAGAAAAGGCAATCCTTGGCGCAATTAAAGTTTGCGACAGTAAAAAATTATTTTTTGCAAAATTTACTGTAGAAAAGGCAATCCCTGGGGCAATTAAAATTTGCGACAGTAAAAAATTAGTTTTTGAAAAATTTACTACAGAAAAGGCAATCCCTGGCGTAATTAAAATTTGCGACAGTAAAAAATTAATTTTTGAAAAATTTATTATAGAAAAGGTAATCCCTGGCGCAATTACAATTTGCGACAGTAAAAAACTATTTTTTTGCAAAATTTACTATAAAAAAGGCAATCCCTGGCGCAATTAAAATTTGCGACGGTATAAAATTAAATTTTGAAAAATTTACTATAGAAAAGGCAATCCCTGGCGTGTTTAAAATTTGCGACAGTAAAAAATTAATTTTTGAAAAATTTACTATAGAAAAGGCAATCCCTGGCGTAATTAAAATTTTCGACAGTAAAAAATTATTTTTTGAAAAATTTACTGTAGAAAAGGCAATCCCTGGCGCAATTAAAATTTGCGACAGCAGAAAATTATGTTTTGAAAAATTTACTGTAGAAAAGGCAATCCCTGGCGCAATTAAAATTTGCGAGAGTAGAAAATTATTTTTTGAAAAATTTACTGTAGAAAAGGCAATCCCTGGCGCAATTAAAATTTGCGACAGTAAAAAATTATTTTTTGCAAAATTTACTATAGAAAAGGCAATCTCTGGCGTATTTAAAATTTGCGACAGTAAAAAATTATTTTTTGCAAAAGTTACTATAGAAAAGGCAATCCCTGGCGCAATTAAAATTTGCGACAGTAAAAAATTATTTTTGCAAAATTTAGTATAGAAAAGGCAATCTCTGGCGCAATTAAAATTTGCGACAGTAAAAATTAATTTTTGAAAAATTTACTATAGAAAAGGCAATCCCTGGCGCAATTAAAATTTGCGACAGTAAAAAATTATTTTTTGAATAATTTACTATAGAAAAGGCAATCCTAGGTGCAATTAAAGTTTGCGACAGTAAAAAATTATTTTTTGCAAAATTTACTGTAGAAAAGGCAATCCCTGGCGCAATTAAAATTTGCGACATTTAAAAATTAGTTTTGAAAAATTTACTATAGAAAAGGCAATCCCTGGCGTAATTAAAATTTGCGACAGTAAAAAATTAATTTTTGAAAAATTTACTATAGAAAAGGCAATCCCTGGCGCAATTAAAATTTGCGACAGTAAAAAATTAATTTTTGAAAAATTTACTATAGAAAAGGCAATCCCTGGCGTATTTAAAATTTGCGACAGTAGAAAATTAATTTGTGAAAATTTTACTATAGAAAAGGCAATCCCTGGCGTAATTAAAATTTGCGACAGTAAAAAATTATTTTTTGCAAAATTTACTATAGAAAAGGCAATCCCTGGCGTATTTAAAATTTGCGACAGTAAAAAATTATTTTTTGAATAATTTACTATAGAAAAGGCAATCCCTGGCGCAATTAAAATTTGCGACAGTTGAAAATTATTTTTTGAAATATTTACTGTAGAAAAGGCAATCCCTGGCGCAATTAAAATTTGCGACAGTAAAAAATTAATTTTTGAAAAATTTACTATAGAAAAGGCAATCCCTGGCGTAATTAAAATTTTCGACAGTAAAAAATTATTTTTTGCAAAATTTACTATAGAAAAGGCAATCCCTGGCGTATTTAAAATTTGCGACAGTAAAAAATTAATTTTTGAAAAATTTATTATAGAAAAGGTAATCCCTGCCGCAATTACAATTTGCGACAGTAAAAAATTATTTTTTTGCAAAATTTACTATAAAAAAGGCAATCCCTGGCGCAATTAAAATTTGCGACGGTATTAAATTAAATTTTGAAAAATTTACTATAGAAAAGGCAATCCCTGGCGTATTTAAAATTTGCGACAGTAATATTAATTTTTGAAAAATTTACTATAGAAAAGGCAATCCCTGGCGTAATTAAAATTTTCGACAGTAAAAAATAATTTTTTGAAAAATTTACTGTAGAAAAGGCAATCCCTGGCGCAATTAAAATTTGCGACAGCAGAAAATTATTTTTTGAAAAATTTACTGTAGAAAAGGCAATTCCTGGCGCAATTAAAATTTGCGACTGTAAAAAATTAGTTTCTGAAAAATTTACTGTAGAAAAGGCAATCCCTGGCGTAATTAAAATTTGCGACAGTAAAAAATTAATTTGTGAAAAATTTACTGTAGAAAAGGCAATCCCTGGCGTAATTAAAATTTGCGAGAGTAAAAAATTATTTTTTGAAAAATTTACTGTAGAAAAGGCAAACCCTGGCGCAATTAAAATTTGCGACAGTAAAAAATTATTTTTTGCAAAATTTACTATAGAAAAGGCAATCTCTGGCGTATTTAAAATTTGCGACAGTAAAAAATTATTTTTTGCAAAAGTTACTATAGAAAAGGCAATCCCTGGCGCAATTAAAATTTGCGACAGTAAAAAATTATTTTTTGCAAAATTTACTATAGAAAAGGCCATCTCTGGCGCAATTAAAATTTGCGACAGTAAAAATTAATTTTTGAAAAATTTACTATAGAAAAGGCAATCCCTGGCGCAATTAAAATTTGCGACAGTAAAAAATTATTCTTTGAATAATTTACTATAGAAAAGGCAATCCTTGGCGCAATTAAAGTTTGCGACAGTAAAAAATTATTTTTTGCAAAATTTACTGTAGAAAAGGCAATCCCTGGCGCAATTAAAATTTGCGACATTTAAAAATTAGTTTTTGAAAAATTTACTATAGAAAAGGCAATCCCTGGCGTAATTAAAATTTGCGACAGTAAAAAATTAATTTTTGAAAAATTTACTATAGAAAAGGCCCTGGCGCAATTAAAATTTGCGACAGTAAAAAATTATTTTTTGAATAATTTACTATAGAAAAGGCAATCCCTGGCGCAGTTAAAATTTGCGGCAATAAAAAATTATTTTTTGAATAATTTACTATAGAAAAGGACATCCCTGTCGTATTTAAAATTATTTTTTGAAAAATTTACTATAGAAAAGGCAATCCCTGGCGTAATTAAAATTTGCGACAGTAAAAAATTAATTTTTGAAAAATTTACTATAGAAAAGGCAATCCCTGGCGCAATTAAAATTTGCGACAGTAAAAAATTAATTTTTGAAAAATTTACTATAGAAAAGGCAATCCCTGGCGTATTTAAAATTTGCGACAGTAGAAAATTAATTTGTGAAAATTTTACTATAGAAAAGGCAATCCCTGGCGTAATTAAAATTTGCGACAGTAAAAAATTATTTTTTGCAAATTTACTATAGAAAAGGCAATCCCTGGCGTATTTAAAATTTGCGACAGTAAAAAATTATTTTTTGAATAATTTACTATAGAAAAGGCAATCCCTGGCGCAATTAAAATTTGCGACAGTTGAAAATTATTTTTTGAAATATTTACTGTAGAAAAGGCAATCCCTGGCGCAATTAAAATTTGCGACAGTAAAAAATTAATTTTTGAAAAATTTACTATAGAAAAGGCAATCCCTGGCGTAATTAAAATTTTCGACAGTAAAAAATTATTTTTTGCAAAATTTACTATAGAAAAGGCAATCCCTGGCGTATTTAAAATTTGCGACAGTAAAAAATTAATTTTTGAAAAATTTATTATAGAAAAGGTAATCCCTGCCGCAATTACAATTTGCGACAGTAAAAAATTATTTTTTTGCAAAATTTACTATAAAAAAGGCAATCCCTGGCGCAATTAAAATTTGCGACGGTATTAAATTAAATTTTGAAAAATTTACTATAGAAAAGGCAATCCCTGGCGTATTTAAAATTTGCGACAGTAAATATTAATTTTTGAAAAATTTACTATAGAAAAGGCAATCCCTGGCGTAATTAAAATTTTCGACAGTAAAAAATAATTTTTTGAAAAATTTACTGTAGAAAAGGCAATCCCTGGCGCAATTAAAATTTGCGACAGCAGAAAATTATTTTTTGAAAAATTTACTGTAGAAAAGGCAATTCCTGGCGCAATTAAAATTTGCGACTGTAAAAAATTAGTTTCTGAAAAATTTACTGTAGAAAAGGCAATCCCTGGCGTAATTAAAATTTGCGACAGTAAAAAATTAATTTGTGAAAAATTTACTGTAGAAAAGGCAATCCCTGGCGTAATTAAAATTTGCGAGAGTAAAAAATTATTTTTTGAAAAATTTACTGTAGAAAAGGCAAACCCTGGCGCAATTAAAATTTGCGACAGTAAAAAATTATTTTTTGCAAAATTTACTATAGAAAAGGCAATCTCTGGCGTATTTAAAATTTGCGACAGTAAAAAATTATTTTTTGCAAAAGTTACTATAGAAAAGGCAATCCCTGGCGCAATTAAAATTTGCGACAGTAAAAAATTATTTTTTGCAAAATTTACTATAGAAAAGGCCATCTCTGGCGCAATTAAAATTTGCGACAGTAAAAATTAATTTTTGAAAAATTTACTATAGAAAGGCAATCCCTGGCGCAATTAAAATTTGCGACAGTAAAAAATTATTCTTTGAATAATTTACTATAGAAAAGGCAATCCTTGGCGCAATTAAAGTTTGCGACAGTAAAAAATTATTTTTTGCAAAATTTACTGTAGAAAAGGCAATCCCTGGCGCAATTAAAATTTGCGACATTTAAAAATTAGTTTTTGAAAAATTTACTATAGAAAAGGCAATCCCTGGCGTAATTAAAATTTGCGACAGTAAAAAATTAATTTTTGAAAAATTTACTATAGAAAAGGCCCTGGCGCAATTAAAATTTGCGACAGTAAAAAATTATTTTTTGAATAATTTACTATAGAAAAGGCAATCCCTGGCGCAGTTAAAATTTGCGGCAATAAAAAATTATTTTTTGAATAATTTACTATAGAAAAGGACATCCCTGTCGTATTTAAAATTATTTTTTGAAAAATTTACTATAGAAAAGGCAATCCCTGGCGTAATTAAAATTTTCGACAGTAAAAAATTAATTTTTGAAAAATTTACTATAGAAAAGGCAATCCCTGGCGCAATTAAAATTTGCGACAGTAAAAAATTATTTTTTGAATAATTTACTATAGAAAAGGCAATCCCTGGCGTAATTAAAATTTTCGACCGTAAAAAATTAATTTTTGCAAAATTTACTATAGAAAAGGCAAACCCTGGCGTTTTTAAAATTTGCGACAGTAAAAAATTATTTTTTGCAAAATGTACTATAGAAAAGGCAATCCCTGGCGTATTTAAAATATGCGACAGTAAAAAATTAATTTTTGAAAAATTTACTATAGAAAAGGCAATCCCTGGCGTAATTAAAATTTGCGACCGTAAAAAACTATTTTTTGCAAAATTTACTATAGAAAAGGCAAACCCTGGCGTATTTAAAATTTGCGACAGTAAAAAATTATTTTTTGCAAAATTTACTATAGAAAAGGCAATCCCTGGCGTATTTAAAATTTGCGACAGTAAAAATTAATTTTGAAAAATTTACTATAGAAAAGGCAATCCCTGGCGTAATTAAAATTTTCGACAGTAAAAAATTATTTTTTGAAAAATTTACTGTAGAAAAGGCAATCCCTGGCGCAATTAAAATTTGCGACAGCAGAAAATTATTTTTTGAAAAATTTACTGGAGAAAAGGCAATCCCTGGCGCAATTAAAATTTGCGACAGTAAAAAATTAGTTTTTGATAAATTTACTGTAGAGAAGGTAATCCCTGGCGCAATTAAAATTTGCGACAGTTGAAAATTATTTTTTGAAATATTTACTGTAGAAAAGGCACTCCCTGGCGCAATTAAAATTTGCGACAGTAGAAAATTATTTTTTGCAAAATTTACTATAGAAAAGGCAATCCCTGGCGTAATTAAAATTTTCGACAATAAAAAATTAATTTTTGAAAAATTTACTATATAAAAGGCAATCCCTGGCGCAATTAAAATTTGCGACAGTAAAAAATTATTTTTTGAATAATTTACTATAGAAAAGGCAATCCTTGGCGCAATTAAAGTTTGCGACAGTAAAAAATTATTTTTTGCAAAATTTACTGTAGAAAAGGCAATCCCTGGGGCAATTAAAATTTGCGACAGTAAAAAATTAGTTTTTGAAAAATTTACTACAGAAAAGGCAATCCCTGGCGTAATTAAAATTTGCGACAGTAAAAAATTAATTTTTGAAAAATTTATTATAGAAAAGGTAATCCCTGGCGCAATTACAATTTGCGACAGTAAAAAACTATTTTTTTGCAAAATTTACTATAAAAAAGGCAATCCCTGGCGCAATTAAAATTTGCGACGGTATAAAATTAAATTTTGAAAAATTTACTATAGAAAAGGCAATCCCTGGCGTGTTTAAAATTTGCGACAGTAAAAAATTAATTTTTGAAAAATTTACTATAGAAAAGGCAATCCCTGGCGTAATTAAAATTTTCGACAGTAAAAAATTATTTTTTGAAAAATTTACTGTAGAAAAGGCAATACCTGGCGCAATTAAAATTTGCGACAGCAGAAAATTATGTTTTGAAAAATTTACTGTAGAAAAGGCAATCCCTGGCGCAATTAAAATTTGCGAGAGTAGAAAATTATTTTTTGAAAAATTTACTGTAGAAAAGGCAATCCCTGGCGCAATTAAAATTTGCGACAGTAAAAAATTATTTTTTGCAAAATTTACTATAGAAAAGGCAATCTCTGGCGTATTTAAAATTTGCGACAGTAAAAAATTATTTTTTGCAAAAGTTACTATAGAAAAGGCAATCCCTGGCGCAATTAAAATTTGCGACAGTAAAAAATTATTTTTTGCAAAATTTAGTATAGAAAAGGCAATCTCTGGCGCAATTAAAATTTGCGACAGTAAAAATTAATTTTTGAAAAATTTACTATAGAAAGGGCAATCCCTGGCGCAATTAAAATTTGCGACAGTAAAAAATTATTTTTTGAATAATTTACTATAGAAAAGGCAATCCTAGGTGCAATTAAAGTTTGCGACAGTAAAAAATTATTTTTTGCAAAATTTACTGTAGAAAAGGCAATCCCTGGCGCAATTAAAATTTGCGACATTTAAAAATTAGTTTTGAAAAATTTACTATAGAAAAGGCAATCCCTGGCGTAATTAAAATTTGCGACAGTAAAAAATTAATTTTTGAAAAATTTACTATAGAAAAGGCAATCCCTGGCGCAATTAAAATTTGCGACAGTAAAAAATTAATTTTTGAAAAATTTACTATAGAAAAGGCAATCCCTGGCGTATTTAAAATTTGCGACAGTAGAAAATTAATTTGTGAAAATTTTACTATAGAAAAGGCAATCCCTGGCGTAATTAAAATTTGCGACAGTAAAAAATTATTTTTTGCAAAATTTACTATAGAAAAGGCAATCCCTGGCGTATTTAAAATTTGCGACAGTAAAAAATTATTTTTTGAATAATTTACTATAGAAAAGGCAATCCCTGGCGCAATTAAAATTTGCGACAGTTGAAAATTATTTTTTGAAATATTTACTGTAGAAAAGGCAATCCCTGGCGCAATTAAAATTTGCGACAGTAGAAAATTATTTTTTGCAAAATTTACTGTAGAAAAGGCAATCCCTGGCGTAATTAAAATTTTCGACAATAAAAAATTAATTTTTGAAAAATTTACTATATAAAAGGCAATCCCTGGCGCAATTAAAATTTGCGACAGTAAAAAATTATTTTTTGAATAATTTACTATAGAAAAGGCAATCCTTGGCGCAATTAAAGTTTGCGACAGTAAAAAATTATTTTTTGCAAAATTTACTGTAGAAAAGGCAATCCCTGGGGCAATTAAAATTTGCGACAGTAAAAAATTAGTTTTTGAAAAATTTACTACAGAAAAGGCAATCCCTGGCGTAATTAAAATTTGCGACAGTAAAAAATTAATTTTTGAAAAATTTATTATAGAAAAGGTAATCCCTGGCGCAATTACAATTTGCGACAGTAAAAAACTATTTTTTTGCAAAATTTACTATAAAAAAGGCAATCCCTGGCGCAATTAAAATTTGCGACGGTATAAAATTAAATTTTGAAAAATTTACTATAGAAAAGGCAATCCCTGGCGTGTTTAAAATTTGCGACAGTAAAAAATTAATTTTTGAAAAATTTACTATAGAAAAGGCAATCCCTGGCGTAATTAAAATTTTCGACAGTAAAAAATTATTTTTTGAAAAATTTACTGTAGAAAAGGCAATCCCTGGCGCAATTAAAATTTGCGACAGCAGAAAATTATGTTTTGAAAAATTTACTGTAGAAAAGGCAATCCCTGGCGCAATTAAAATTTGCGAGAGTAGAAAATTATTTTTTGAAAAATTTACTGTAGAAAAGGCAATCCCTGGCGCAATTAAAATTTGCGACAGTAAAAAATTATTTTTTGCAAAATTTACTATAGAAAAGGCAATCTCTGGCGTATTTAAAATTTGCGACAGTAAAAAATTATTTTTTGCAAAAGTTACTATAGAAAAGGCAATCCCTGGCGCAATTAAAATTTGCGACAGTAAAAAATTATTTTTTGCAAAATTTACTATAGAAAAGGCAATCTCTGGCGCAATTAAAATTTGCGACAGTAAAAATTAATTTTTGAAAAATTTACTATAGAAAAGGCAATCCCTGGCGCAATTAAAATTTGCGACAGTAAAAAATTATTTTTTGAATAATTTACTATAGAAAAGGCAATCCTAGGTGCAATTAAAGTTTGCGACAGTAAAAAATTATTTTTTGCAAAATTTACTGTAGAAAAGGCAATCCCTGGCGCAATTAAAATTTGCGACATTTAAAAATTAGTTTTTGAAAAATTTACTATAGAAAAGGCAATCCCTGGCGTAATTAAAATTTGCGACAGTAAAAAATTAATTTTTGAAAAATTTACTATAGAAAAGGCAATCCCTGGCGCAATTAAAATTTGCGACAGTAAAAAATTAATTTTTGAAAAATTTACTATAGAAAAGGCAATCCCTGGCGTATTTAAAATTTGCGACAGTAGAAAATTAATTTGTGAAAATTTTACTATAGAAAAGGCAATCCCTGGCGTAATTAAAATTTGCGACAGTAAAAAATTATTTTTTGCAAAATTTACTATAGAAAAGGCAATCCCTGGCGTATTTAAAATTTGCGACAGTAAAAAATTATTTTTTGAATAATTTACTATAGAAAAGGCAATCCCTGGTGCAATTAAAATTTGTGACAGTAAAAAATTATTTTTTGAAAAATTTACTGTAGAAAAGGCAATCCCTGGCGCAATTAAAATTTGCGACAGTAGAAAATTATTTTTTGAAAAATTTACTGTAGAAAAGGCAATCCCTGGTGCAATTAAAATTTGCGAGAGTAAAAAATTATTTCTTGAATAATTTACTATAGAATAGGCAATCCCTGGCGGATTTAAAATATGCGACAGTAAAAAATTATTTTTTGAATAATTTACTGTAGAAAAGGCAATCCCTGGCGTATTTAAAATTTGCAACAGTAAAAATTAATTTTTGAAAAATTTACTATAGAAAAGGCAATCCCTGGCGTATTTAAAATTTGCGACAGTATAAAATTATTTTTTGTATAATTTACTATAGAAAAGGCAATACCTGGCGCAATTAAAGTTTGCGACAGTAAAAAATTATTTCTTGCAAAATTTACTGCAGAAAAGGCAATCCCTGGCGCAATTAAAATTTGCGACAGTAAAAAATTAGTTTTTGAAAAATTTACTATAGAAAAGGCAATCCCTGGCGTAATTAAAATTTGCGACAGTAAAAAATTAATTTTTGAAAAATTTACTATAGAAAAGGCAATCCCTGGCGCAATTAAAATTTGCGACAGTAAAAAATTAATTTTTGAAAAATTTACTATAGAAAAGGCAATCCCTGGCGTAATTAAAATTTGCGACAGTAAAAAATTATTTTTTGAAAAATTTACTGTAGAAAAGGCAATCCCTGGCGCAATTAAAATTTGCGACAGTAGAAAATTAATTTTTGAAAAATTTACTATAGAAAAGGCAATCCCTGGCGCAATTAAAATATGCGACAGTAAAAAATTATTTTTTGCAAAATTTACTATAGAAAAGGCAATCCCTGGCGTATTTAAAATTTGCGACAGTAAAAAATTAATTTTTGAAAAATTTAATATAGAAAAGGCAATCCCTGGCGCAATTAAAATTTGCGACAGTAGAAAATTATTTTTTGCAAAATTTACTATAGAAAAGGCAATCCCTGGCGTAATTAAAATTTTCGACAATAAAAAATTAATTTTTGAAAAATTTACTATATAAAAGGCAATCCCTGGCGCAATTAAAATTTGCGACAGTAAAAAATTATTTTTTGAATAATTTACTATAGAAAAGGCAATCCTTGGCGCAATTAAAGTTTGCGACAGTAAAAAATTATTTTTTGCAAAATTTACTGTAGAAAAGGCAATCCCTGGGGCAATTAAAATTTGCGACAGTAAAAAATTAGTTTTTGAAAAATTTACTATAGAAAAGGCAATCCCTGGCGTAATTAAAATTTGCGACAGTAAAAAATTAATTTTTGAAAAATTTATTATAGAAAAGGTAATCCCTGGCGCAATTACAATTTGCGACAGTAAAAAATTATTTTTTTGCAAAATTTACTATAAAAAAGGCAATCCCTGGCGCAATTAAAATTTGCGACGGTATAAAATTAAATTTTGAAAAATTTACTATAGAAAAGGCAATCCCTGGCGTGTTTAAAATTTGCGACAGTAAAAAATTAATTTTTGAACAATTTACTATAGAAAAGGCAATCCCTGGCGTAATTAAAATTTGCGACAGTAAAAAATTATTTTTTGCAAAATTTACTATAGAAAAGGCAATCCCTGGCGCAATTAAAATTTGCGACAGCAGAAAATTATGTTTTGAAAAATTTACTGTAGAAAAGGCAATCCCTGGCGCAATTAAAATTTGCGAGAGTAAAAAATTATTTTTTGAAAAATTTACTGTAGAAAAGGCAATCCCTGGCGCAATTAAAATTTGCGACAGTAAAAAATTATTTTTTGCAAAATTTACTATAGAAAAGGCAATCTCTGGCGTATTTAAAATTTGCGACAGTAAAAAATTATTTTTTGCAAAAGTTACTATAGAAAAGGCAATCCCTGGCGCAATTAAAATTTGCGACAGTACTTAATTATTTTTTGCAAAATTTACTATAGAAAAGGCAATCTCTGGCCCAATTAAAATTTGCGACAGTAAAAATTAATTTTTGAAAAATTTACTATAGAAAAGGCAATCCCTGGCGCAATTAAAATTTGCGACAGTAAAAAATTATTTTTTGAATAATTTACTATAGAAAAGGCAATCCTAGGTGCAATTAAAGTTTGCGACAGTAAAAAATTATTTTTTGCAAAATTTACTGTAGAAAAGGCAATCCCTGGCGCAATTAAAATTTGCGACATTTAAAAATTAGTTTTTGAAAAATTTACTATAGAAAAGGCAATCCCTGGCGTAATTAAAATTTGCGACAGTAAAAAATTAATTTTTGAAAAATTTACTATAGAAAAGGCAATCCCTGGCGCAATTAAAATTTGCGACAGTAAAAAATTAATTTTTGAAAAATTTACTATAGAAAAGGCAATCCCTGGCGTATTTAAAATTTGCGACAGTAGAAAATTAATTTGTGAAAATTTTACTATAGAAAAGGCAATCCCTGGCGTAATTAAAATTTGCGACAGTAAAAAATTATTTTTTGCAAAATTTACTATAGAAAAGGCAATCCCTGGCGTATTTAAAATTTGCGACAGTAAAAAATTATTTTTTGAATAATTTACTATAGAAAAGGCAATCCCTGTTGCAATTAAAATTTGTGACAGTAAAAAATTATTTTTTGAAAAATTTACTGTAGAAAAGGCAATCCCTGGCGCAATTAAAATTTGCGACAGTAGAAAATTATTTTTTGAAAAATTTACTGTAGAAAAGGCAATCCCTGGTGCAATTAAAATTTGCGAGAGTAAAATATTATTTTTTGAATAATTTACTATAGAATAGGCAATCCCTGGCGGATTTAAAATATGCGACAGTAAAAAATTATTTTTTGAATAATTTACTGTAGAATAGGCAATCCCTGGCGTATTTAAAATTTGCGACAGTAAAAATTAATTTTTGAAAAATTTACTATAGAAAAGGCAATCCCTGGCGTATTTAAAATTTGCGACAGTATAAAATTATTTTTTGTATAATTTACTATAGAAAAGGCAATACCTGGCGCAATTAAAGTTTGCGACAGTAAAAAATTATTTTTTGCAAAACTTACTGCAGAAAAGGCAATCCCTGGCGCAATTAAAATTTGCGACAGTAAAAAATTAGTTTTTGAAAAATTTACTATAGAAAAGGCAATCCCTGGCGTAATTAAAATTTGCGACAGTAAAAAATTAATTTTTGAAAAATTTACTATAGAAAAGGCAATCCCTGGCGTATTTAAAATTTGCGACAGTAGAAAATTAATTTGTGAAAATTTTACTATAGAAAAGGCAATCCCTGGCGTAATTAAAATTTGCGACAGTAAAAAATTATTTTTTGCAAAATTTACTATAGAAAAGGCAATCCCTGGCGTATTTAAAATTTGCGACAGTAAAAAATTATTTTTTGAATAATTTACTATAGAAAAGGCAATCCCTGGTGCAATTAAAATTTGTGACAGTAAAAAATTATTTTTTGAAAAATTTACTGTAGAAAAGGCAATCCCTGGCGCAATTAAAATTTGCGACAGTAGAAAATTATTTTTTGAAAAATTTACTGTAGAAAAGGCAATCCCTGGTGCAATTAAAATTTGCGAGAGTAAAATATTATTTTTTGAATAATTTACTATAGAATAGGCAATCCCTGGCGGATTTAAAATATGCGACAGTAAAAAATTATTTTTTGAATAATTTACTGTAGAAAAGGCAATCCCTGGCGTATTTAAAATTTGCGACAGTAAAAATTAATTTTTGAAAAATTTACTATAGAAAAGGCAATCCCTGGCGTATTTAAAATTTGCGACAGTATAAAATTATTTTTTGTATAATTTACTATAGAAAAGGCAATACCTGGCGCAATTAAAGTTTGCGACAGTAAAAAATTATTTTTTGCAAAATTTACTGCAGAAAAGGCAATCCCTGGCGCAATTAAAATTTGCGACAGTAAAAAATTAGTTTTTGAAAAATTTACTATAGAAAAGGCAATCCCTGGCGTAATTAAAATTTGCGACAGTAAAAAATTAATTTTTGAAAAATTTACTATAGAAAAGGCAATCCCTGGCGCAATTAAAATTTGCGACAGTAAAAAATTAATTTTTGAAAAATTTACTATAGAAAAGGCAATCCCTGGCGTAATTAAAATTTGCGACAGTAAAAAATTATTTTTTGAAAAATTTACTGTAGAAAAGGCAATCCCTGGCGCAATTAAAATTTGCGACAGTAGAAAATTAATTTTTGAAAAATTTACTATAGAAAAGGCAATCCCTGGCGCAATTAAAATATGCGACAGTAAAAAATTATTTTTTGCAAAATTTACTATAGAAAAGGCAATCCCTGGCGTATTTAAAATTTGCGACAGTAAAAAATTAATTTTTGAAAAATTTAATATAGAAAAGGCAATCCCTGGCGCAATTAAAATGTGCGACAGTAAAAAATTATTTTTTGAATAATTTACTATAGAAAAGGCAATCCTTGGCGCAATTAAAGTTTGCGACAGTAGAAAATTATTTTTTGAAAAATTTACTGTAGAAAAGGCAATCCCTGGTGCAATTAAAATTTGCGACAGTAAAAAATTATTTTTTGAATAATTTACTATATAAAAGGCAATCCCTGGCGGATTTATAATTTGCGACAGAAAAAAATTATTTTTTGAATAATTTACTGTAGAAAAGGCAATCCTGGCGTATTTAAAATTTGCGACAGTAAAAATTAATTTTTGAAAAATTTACTATAGAAAAGGCAATCCTTGGCGCAATTAAAGTTTGCGACAGTAGAAAATTATTTTTTGAAAAATTTACTGTAGAAAAGGCAATCCCTGGTGCAATTAAAATTTGCGACAGTAAAAAATTATTTTTTGAATAATTTACTATATAAAAGGCAATCCCTGGCGGATTTATAATTTGCGACAGTAAAAAATTATTTTTTGCAAAATTTACTATAGAAAAGGCAATCCCTGGCGTATTTAAAATTTGCGACAGTAAAAAATTAATTTTTGAAAAATTTAATATAGAAAAGGCAATCCCTGGCGCAATTAAAATTTGCGACAGTAAAAAATTATTTTTTGAATAATTTACTATAGAATAGGCAATCCTTGGCGCAATTAAAGTTTGCGACAGTAGAAAATTATTTTTTGAAAAGTTTACTGTAGAAAAGGCAATCCCTGGTGCAATTAAAATTTGCGACACTAAAAATTATTTTTTGAATAATTTACTATAGAAAAGGCAGTCCCTGGCGCAATTAAAATTTGCGACAGTAAAAAATTATTTTTTGCAAAATTTACTATAGAAAAGGCAATCTCTGGCGTAATTAAAATTTTCGACAGTAAAAAATTAATTTTTGAAAAATTTACTATAGAAAAGGTAATCCCTGGAGCAATTAAAACTTGCGACAGTAAAAAATTATTTTTTGCAAAAGTTACTGTAGAAAAGGCAATCCCTGGCGCAATTAAAATTTTCGACAGTAAAAAATTATTTTTTGATAAATTTACTGTAGAGAAGGCAATCCCTGGCGCAATTAAAATTTGCGAAAGTTGAAAATTATTTTTTGAAATATTTACTGTAGAAAAGGCAATCCCTGGCGCAATTAAAATTTGCGACAGTAGAAAATTATTTTTTGCAAAATTTACTATAGAAAAGGCAATCCCTGGCGTAATTAAAATTTTCGACAATAAAAAATTAATTTTTGAAAAATTTACTATATAAAATGCAATCCCTGGCGCAATTAAAATTTGCGACAGTAAAAAATTATTTTTTGAATAATTTACTATAGAAAAGGCAATCCTTGGCGCAATTAAAGTTTGCGACAGTAAAAAATTATTTTTTGCAAAATTTACTGTAGAAAAGGCAATCCCTGGGGCAATTAAAATTTGCGACAGTAAAAAATTAGTTTTTGAAAAATTTACTATAGAAAAGGCAATCCCTGGCGTAATTAAAATTTGCGACAGTAAAAAATTAATTTTTGAAAAATTTATTATAGAAAAGGTAATCCCTGGCGCAATTACAATTTGCGACAGTAAAAAATTATTTTTTTGCAAAATTTACTATAAAAAAGGCAATCCCTGGCGCAATTAAAATTTGCGACGGTATAAAATTAAATTTTGAAAAATTTACTATAGAAAAGGCAATCCCTGGCGTGTTTAAAATTTGCGACAGTAAAAAATTAATTTTTGAACAATTTACTATAGAAAAGGCAATCCCTGGCGTAATTAAAATTTTCGACAGTAAAAAATTATTTTTTGAAAAATTGACTGTAGAAAAGGCAATCCCTGGCGCAATTAAAATTTGCGACAGCAGAAAATTATGTTTTGAAAAATTTACTGTAGAAAAGGCAATCCCTGGCGCAATTAAAATTTGCGAGAGTAAAAAATTATTTTTTGAAAAATTTACTGTAGAAAAGGCAATCCCTGGCGCAATTAAAATTTGCGACAGTAAAAAATTATTTTTTGCAAAATTTACTATAGAAAAGGCAATCTCTGGCGTATTTAAAATTTGCGACAGTAAAAAATTATTTTTTGCAAAAGTTACTATAGAAAAGGCAATCCCTGGCGCAATTAAAATTTGCGACAGTAAAAAATTATTTTTTGCAAAATTTACTATAGAAAAGGCAATCTCTGGCGCAATTAAAATTTGCGACAGTAAAAATTAATTTTTGAAAAATTTACTATAGAAAAGGCAATCCCTGGCGCAATTAAAATTTGCGACAGTAAAAAATTATTTTTTGAATAATTTACTATAGAAAAGGCAATCCTAGGTGCAATTAAAGTTTGCGACAGTAAAAAATTATTTTTTGCAAAATTTACTGTAGAAAAGGCAATCCCTGGCGCAATTAAAATTTGCGACATTTAAAAATTAGTTTTTGAAAAATTTACTATAGAAAAGGCAATCCCTGGCGTAATTAAAATTTGCGACAGTAAAAAATTAATTTTTGAAAAATTTACTATAGAAAAGGCAATCCCTGGCGCAATTAAAATTTGCGACAGTAAAAAATTAATTTTTGAAAAATTTACTATAGAAAAGGCAATCCCTGGCGTATTTAAAATTTGCGACAGTAGAAAATTAATTTGTGAAAATTTTACTATAGAAAAGGCAATCCCTGGCGTAATTAAAATTTGCGACAGTAAAAAATTATTTTTTGCAAAATTTACTATAGAAAAGGCAATCCCTGGCGTATTTAAAATTTGCGACAGTAAAAAATTATTTTTTGAATAATTTACTATAGAAAAGGCAATCCTAGGTGCAATTAAAGTTTGCGACAGTAAAAAATTATTTTTTGCAAAATTTACTGTAGAAAAGGCAATCCCTGGCGCAATTAAAATTTGCGACATTTAAAAATTAGTTTTTGAAAAATTTACTATAGAAAAGGCAATCCCTGGCGTAATTAAAATTTGCGACAGTAAAAAATTAATTTTTGAAAAATTTACTATAGAAAAGGCAATCCCTGGCGTAATTAAAATTTGCGACAGTAAAAATTAATTTTTGAAAAATTTACTATAGAAAAGGCAATCCCTGGCGCAATTAAAATTTGCGACAGTAAAAAATTATTTTTTGAATAATTTACTATAGAAAAGGCAATCCTAGGTGCAATTAAAGTTTGCGACAGTAAAAAATTATTTTTTGCAAAATTTACTGTAGAAAAGGAAATCCCTGGCGCAATTAAAATTTGCGACATTTAAAAATTAGTTTTTGAAAAATTTACTATAGAAAAGGCAATCCCTGGCGTAATTAAAATTTGCGACAGTAAAAAATTAATTTTTGAAAAATTTACTATAGAAAAGGCAATCCCTGGCGCAATTAAAATTTGCGACAGTAAAAAATTAATTTTTGAAAAATTTACTATAGAAAAGGCAATCCCTGGCGTATTTAAAATTTGCGACAGTAGAAAATTAATTTGTGAAAATTTTACTATAGAAAATGCAATCCCTGGCGTAATTAAAATTTGCGACAGTAAAAAATTATTTTTTGCAAAATTTACTATAGAAAAGGCAATCCCTGGCGTATTTAAAATTTGCGACAGTAAAAAATTATTTTTTGAATAATTTACTATAGAAAAGGCAATCCCTGGTGCAATTAAAATTTGTGACAGTAAAAAATTATTTTTTGAAAAATTTACTGTAGAAATGGCAATCCCTGGCGCAATTAAAATTTGCGACAGTAGAAAATTATTTTTTGAAAAATTTACTGTAGAAAAGGCAATCCCTGGTGCAATTAAAATTTGCGAGAGTAAAAAATTATTTTTTGAATAATTTACTATAGAATAGGCAATCCCTGGCGGATTTAAAATATGCGACAGTAAAAAATTATTTTTTGAATAATTTACTGTAGAAAAGGCAATCCCTGGCGTATTTAAAATTTGCGACAGTAAAAATTAATTTTTGAAAAATTTACTATAGAAAAGGCAATCCCTGGCGTATTTAAAATTTGCGACAGTATAAAATTATTTTTTGTATAATTTACTATAGAAAAGGCAATACCTGGCGCAATTAAAGTTTGCGACAGTAAAAAATTATTTTTTGCAAAATTTACTGCAGAAAAGGCAATCCCTGGCGCAATTAAAATTTGCGACAGTAAAAAATTAGTTTTTGAAAAATTTACTATAGAAAAGGCAATCCCTGGCGTAATTAAAATTTGCGACAGTAAAAAATTAATTTTTGAAAAATTTACTATAGAAAAGGCAATCCCTGGCGCAATTAAAATTTGCGACAGTAAAAAATTAATTTTTGAAAAATTTACTATAGAAAAGGCAATCAATGGCGTAATTAAAATTTGCGACAGTAAAAAATTATTTTTTGAAAAATTTACTGTAGAAAAGGCAATCCCTGGCGCAATTAAAATTTGCGACAGTAGAAAATTAATTTTTGAAAAATTTACTATAGAAAAGGCAATCCCTGGCGCAATTAAAATATGCGACAGTAAAAAATTATTTTTTGCAAAATTTACTATAGAAAAGGCAATTCCTGGCGTATTTAAAATTTGCGACAGTAAAAAATTAATTTTTGAAAAATTTAATATAGAAAAGGCAATCCCTGGCGCAATTAAAATTTGCGACAGTAAAAAATTATTTTTTGAATAATTTACTATAGAAAAGGCAATCCTTGGCGCAATTAAAGTTTGCGACAGTAGAAAATTATTTTTTGAAAAATTTACTGTAGAAAAGGCAATCCCTGGTGCAATTAAAATTTGCGACAGTAAAAAATTATTTTTTGAATAATTTACTATATAAAAGGCAATCCCTGGCGGATTTATAATTTGCGACAGAAAAAAATTATTTTTTGAATAATTTACTGTAGAAAAGGCAATCCTGGCGTATTTAAAATTTGCGACAGTAAAAATTAATTTTTGAAAAATTTACTATAGAAAAGGCAATCCTTGGCGCAGTTAAAGTTTGCGACAGTAGAAAATTATTTTTTGAAAAATTTACTGTAGAAAAGGCAATCCCTGGTGCAATTAAAATTTGCGACAGTAAAAAATTATTTTTTGAATAATTTACTATATAAAAGGCAATCCCTGGCGGATTTATAATTTGCGACAGTAAAAAATTATTTTTTGCAAAATTTACTATAGAAAAGGCAATCCCTGGCGTATTTAAAATTTGCGACAGTAAAAAATTAATTTTTGAAAAATTTAATATAGAAAAGGCAATCCCTGGCGCAATTAAAATTTGCGACAGTAAAAAAATATTTTTTGAATAATTTACTATAGAAAAGGCAATCCTTGGCGCAATTAAAGTTTGCGACAGTAGAAAATTATTTTTTGAAAAATTTACTGTAGAAAAGGCAATCCCTGGTGCAATTAAAATTTGCGACAGTAAAAAATTATTTTTTGAATAATTTACTATAGAAAAGGCAGTCCCTGGCGCAATTAAAATTTGCGACAGTAAAAAATTATTTTTTGCAAAATTTACTATAGAAAAGGCAATCTCTGGCGTAATTAAAATTTTCGACAGTAAAAAATTAATTTTTGAAAAATTTACTATAGAAAAGGTAATCCCTGGAGCAATTAAAACTTGCGACAGTAAAAAATTATTTTTTGCAAAAGTTACTGTAGAAAAGGCAATCCCTGGCGCAATTAAAATTTGCGACAGTAAAAAATTATTTTTTGATAAATTTACTGTAGAGGAGGCAATCCCTGGCGCAATTAATATTTGCAAAAGTTGAAAATTATTTTTTGAAATATTTACTGTAGAAAAGGCAATCCCTGGCGCAATTAAAATTTGCGACAGTAGAAAATTATTTTTTGCAAAATTTACTATAGAAAAGGCAATCCCTGGCGTAATTAAAATTTTCGACAATAAAAAATTAATTTTTGAAAAATTTACTATATAAAAGGCAATCCCTGGCGCAATTAAAATTTGCGACAGTAAAAAATTATTTTTTGAATAATTTACTATAGAAAAGGCAATCCTTGGCGCAATTAAAGTTTGCGACAGTAAAAAATTATTTTTTGCAAAATTTACTGTAGAAAAGGCAATCCCTGGGGCAATTAAAATTTGCGACAGTAAAAAATTAGTTTTTGAAAAATTTACTATAGAAAAGGCAATCCCTGGCGTAATTAAAATTTGCGACAGTATAAAATTAGTTTTTGAAAAATTTATTATAGAAAAGGTAATCCCTGGCGCAATTACAATTTGCGACAGTAAAAAATTATTTTTTTGCAAAATTTACTATAAAAAAGGCAATCCCTGGCGCAATTAAAATTTGCGACGGTATAAAATTAAATTTTGAAAAATTTACTATAGAAAAGGCAATCCCTGGCGTGTTTAAAATTTGCGACAGTAAAAAATTAATTTTTGAAAAATTTACTATAGAAAAGGCAATCCCTGGCGTAATTAAAATTTTCGACAGTAAAAAATTATTTTTTGAAAAATTTACTGTAGAAAAGGCAATCCCTGGCGCAATTAAAATTTGCGACTGCAGAAAATTATTTTTTGAAAAATTTACTGTAGAAAAGGCAATCCCTGGCGCAATTAAAATTTGCGAGAGTAAAAAATTATTTTTTGAAAAATTTACTGTAGAAAAGGCAATCCCTGGCGCAATTAAAATTTGCGACAGTAAAAAATTATTTTTTGCAAAATTTACTATAGAAAAGGCAATCTCTGGCGTATTTAAAATTTGCGACAGTAAAAAATTATTTTTTGCAAAAGTTACTATAGAAAAGGCAATCCCTGGCGCAATTAAAATTTGCGACAGTAAAAAATTATTTTTTGCAAAATTTGCTATAGAAAAGGCAATCTCTGGCGCAATTAAAATTTGCGACAGTAAAAATTAATTTTTGAAAAATTTACTATAGAAAAGGCAATCCCTGGCGCAATTAAAATTTGCGACAGTAAAAAATTATTTTTTGAATAATTTACTATAGAAAAGGCAATCCTAGGTGGAATTAAAGTTTGCGACAGTAAAAAATTATTTTTTGCAAAATTTACTGTAGAAAAGGCAATCCCTGGCGCAATTAAAATTTGCGACATTTAAAAATTAGTTTTTGAAAAATTTACTATAGAAAAGGCAATCCCTGGCGTAATTAAAATTTGCGACAGTAAAAAATTAATTTTTGAAAAATTTACTATAGAAAAGGCAATCCCTGGCGCAATTAAAATTTGCGACAGTAAAAAATTAATTTTTAAAAATTTACTATAGAAAAGGCAATCCCTGGCGTATTTAAAATTTGCGACAGTAGAAAATTAATTTGTGAAAATTTTACTATAGAAAAGGCAATCCCTGGCGTAATTAAAATTTGCGACAGTAAAAAATTATTTTTTGCAAAATTTACTATAGAAAAGGCAATCCCTGGCGTATTTAAAATTTGCGACAGTAAAAAATTATTTTTTGAATAATTTACTATAGAAAAGGCAATCCCTGGTGCAATTAAAATTTGTGACAGTAAAAAATTATTTTTTGAAAAATTTACTGTAGAAAAGGCAATCCCTGTCGCAATTAAAATTTGCGACAGTAGAAAATTATTTTTTGAAAAATTTACTGTAGAAAAGGCAATCCCTGGTGCAATTAAAATTTGCGAGAGTAAAAAATTATTTTTTGAATAATTTACTATAGAATAGGCAATCCCTGGCGGATTTAAAATATGCGACAGTAAAAAATTATTTTTTGAATAATTTACTGTAGAAAAGGCAATCCTGGCGTATTTAAAATTTGCGACAGTAAAAATTAATTTTGAAAAATTTACTATAGAAAAGGCAATCCCTGGCGTATTTAAAATTTGCGACAGTATAAAATTATTTTTTGTATAATTTACTATAGAAAAGGCAATACCTGGCGCAATTAAAATTTGCGACAGTAGAAATTTAATTTGTGAAAAATTTACTATAGAAACGGCAATCCCTGGCGGATTTATAATTTGCGACAGAAAAAAATTATTTTTTGAATAATTTACTGTAGAAAAGGCAATCCTGGCGTATTTAAAATTTGCGACAGTAAAAATTAATTTTTGAAAAATTTACTATAGAAAAGGCAATCCCTGGCGTATTTAAAATTTGCGACAGTATAAAATTATTTTTTGTATAATTTACTATAGAAAAGGCAATACCTGGCGCAATTAAAATTTGCGACAGTAGAAAATTAATTTGTGAAAAATTTACTATAGAAAAGGCAATCCCTGGCGGATTTAAAATTTGCGACAGTAAAACATTAATTTTTGAAAAATTTACTATAGAAAAGGCAATCCCTGGCGTATTTAAAATTTGCGACAGTAAAAAATTAATTTTTGAAAAATTTACTATAGAAAAGACAATCCCTGGCGGATTTAAAATTTGCGACAGTAAAAAATTATTTTTTGAAAAATTTACTATAGAAAAGGCAATCCCTGGCGCAGTTAAAATTTGCGGCAGTAAAAAATTATTTTTTGAACAATTTACTATAGAAAAGGACATCCCTGGCGTATTTAAAATTATTTTTTGAAAAATTTACTATAGAAAAGGCAATCCCTGGCGTAATTAAAATTTTCGACAGTAAAAAATTAATTTTTGAAAAATTTACTATAGAAAAGGCAATCCCTGGCGCAATTAAAATTTGCGACAGTACAAAATTATTTTTTTCAAAATTTACTATAGAAAAGGCAATCCCTGGCGTAATTAAAATTTGCGACAGTAAAAAATTAGTTTTTGAAAAATTTACTGTAGAAAAGGCAATCCCTGGCGCGATTAAAATTTGCGACAGTAAAAAATTATTTTTTGAAAAATTTACTGTACAAAAGTCAATCCCTGGCGCAATTAAAATTTGCGACAGTAGAAAATATTTTTTTGAAAAATTTACTATAGAAAAGGCAAACCCTGGCGTAATTAAAATTTGCGACAGTAAAAAATTTTTTTTTTGCAAAAGTTACTGTAGAAAAGGCAATCCCTGGCGCAATTAAAATTTGCGACAGTAAAAAATTATTTTTTGATAAATTTACTGTAGAGAAGGCAATCCCTGGCGCAATTAAAATTTGCGACAGTAGAAAATTATTTTTTGAAAAATTTACTGTAGAAAAGGCAATCCCTGGCGCAATAAAAATTTGAGACAGTAGAAAATTATTTTTTGCAAAATTTACTATAGAAAAGGCAATCCCTGGCGTAATTAAAATTTTCGACAGTAAAAAATTAATTTTTGAAAAATTTACTATAGAAAAGGCAATCCCTGGCGCAATTAAAATTTGCGACAGTAAAAAATTATTTTTTGAATAATTTACTATAGAAACGGTAATCCTTGGCGCAGTTAAAGTTTGCGACAGTAAAAAATTATTTTTTGCAAAATTTACTGTAGAAAAGGCAATCCCAGGCGCAATTAAAATTTGCGACAGTAAAAAATTAGTTTTTGAAAAATTTACTATAGAAAAGGCAATCCCTGGCGTAATTAAAATTTGCGACAGTAAAAAATTAATTTTTGAAAAATTTACTATAGAAAAGTCAATCCCTGGCGCAATTAAAATTTGCGACAGTAAAAAATTAATTTTTGAAAAATTTACTATAGAAAAGGCAATCCCTGGCGTAATTAAAATTTGCGACAGTAAAAAATTATTTTTTGAAAAATTTACTGTAGAAAAGGCAATCCCTGGCGCAATTAAAATTTGCGACAGTAGAAAATTAATTTTTGAAAAATTTACTATAGAAAAGGCAATCCCTGGCGCAATTAAAATATGCGACAGTAAAAAATTATTTTTTGCAAAATTTACTATAGAAAAGGCAATCCCTGGCGTATTTAAAATTTGCGACAGTAAAAAATTAATTTTTGAAAAATTTACTATAGAAAAGGCAATCCCTGGCGTATTTAAAATTTGCGACAGTATAAAATTATTGTTTGAATATTTTACTATAGAAAAGGCAATCCCTGGCGCAATTAAAATTTGCGACAGTAAAAAATTAATTTTTGAAAAATTTACTATAGAAAAGGCAATCCCTGGCGCAATTAAAACTTGCGACAGTAAAAAATTATTTTTTGAATAATTTACTACAGAAAAGGCAATCCTTGGCGCAATTAAAGTTTGCGACAGTAAAAAATTATTTTTTTGCAAAATTTACTGTAGAAAAGGCAATCCCTGGCGCAATTAAAATTTGCGACATTAAAAAATTAGTTTTTGAAAAATTTACTATAGAAAAGGCAATCCCTGGCGTAATTAAAATTTGCGACAGTAAAAAATTAATTTTTGAAAAAATTTACTATAGAAAAGGCAATCCCTGGCGCAATTAAAATTTGCGACAGTAACAAATTAATTTTTGAAAAATTTACTATAGAAAAGGCAATCCCTGGCGCAGTTAAAATTTGCGGCAGTAAAAAATTATTTTTTGAATAATTTACTATAGAAAAGGACATCCCTGGCGTATTTAAAATTATTTTTTGAAAAATTTACTATAGAAAAGGCAATCCCTGGCGTAATTAAAATTTGCGACAGTAAAAAATTTATTTTTGAAAAATTTACTATAGAAAAGGCAATCCCTGGCGCAGTTAAAATTTGCGACAGTAACAAATTAATTTTTGAAAAATTTACTATAGAAAAGGCCATCCCTGTCGCAGTTAAAATTTGAGGCAGTAAAAAATTATTTTTTGAATAATTTACTATAGAAAAGGACATCCCTGGCGTATTTAAAATTATTTTTTGAAAAATTTACTGTAGAGAAGGCAATCCCTGGCGCAATTAAAATTTGCGACAGTAGAAAATTATTTTTTGAAAAATTTACTGTAGAAAAGGCAATCCCTGGCGCAATTAAAATTTGCGACAGTAGAAAATTATTTTTTGCAAAATTTACTATAGAAAAGGCAATCCCTGGCGTAATTAAAATTTTCGACAGTAAAAAATTAATTTTTGAAAAATTTACTATAGAAAAGGCAATCCCTGGCGCAATTAAAATTTGCGACAGTAAAAAATTATTTTTTGAATAATTTACTATAGAAAAGGTAATCCTTGGCGCAGTTAAAGTTTGCGACAGTAAAAAATTATTTTTTGCAAATTTTACAGTAGAAAAGGCAATCCCTGGCGCAATTAAAATTTGCGACAGTAAAAAATTAGTTTTTGAAAAATTTACTATAGAAAAGGCAATCCCTGGCGTAATTAAAATTTGCGACAGTAAAAAATTAATTTTTGAAAAATTTACTATAGAAAAGGCAATCCCTGGCGCAATTAAAATTTGCGACAGTAAAAAATTAATTTTTGAAAAATTTACTATAGAAAAGGCAATCCCTGGCGTAATTAAAATTTGCGACAGTAAAAAATTATTTTTTTAAAAATTTACTGTAGAAAAGGCAATCCCTGGCGCAATTAAAATTTGCGACAGTAGAAAATTAATTTTTGAAAAATTTACTATAGAAAAGGCAATCCCTGGCGCGATTAAAATTTGCGACAGTAAAAAATTATTTTTTGCAAAATTTACTATAGAAAAGGCAATCCCTGGCGTATTTAAAATTTGCGACAGTAAAAAATTATTTTTTGAAAAATTTACTGTAGAAAAGGCAATCCCTGGCGCGATTAAAATTTGCGACAGTAAAAAATTATTTTTGGAAAAATTTACTGCAGAAGAGGCAATCCCTGGCGCAATTAAAATTTGCGACAGTAGAAAATTATTTTTTGAAAAATTTACTGTAGAAAAGGCAATCCCTGGCGCAATTAAAATTTGCGACAGTAAAAAATTACTTTTTGAAAAATTTACTATAGAAAAGGCAATCCCTGGCGTAATTAAAATTTTCGACAGTAAAAAATTAATTTTTGAAAAATTTACTATAGAAAAGGCAATCCCTGGCGCAATTAAAATTTGCGACAGTATAAAATTAAATTTTGAAAAATTTACTATAGAAAAGGCAATCCCTGGCGCAATTAAAATTTGCGACAGTAAAAAATTATTTTTTGAAAAATTTACTATAGAAAAGGCAATCCCTGGCGTATTTAAAATTTGCGACAGTAAAAAATTATTTTTTGAATAATTTATACTATAGAAAAGGCAATCCTTGGCGCAAATAAAGTTTGCGACAGTAAAAAATTATTTTTTGCAAAATTTACTGTAGAAAAGGCAATCCCTGGCGCAATTAAAATTTGCGACATTAAAAAATTAGTTTTTGAAAAATTTACTATAGAAAAGGCAATCCCTGGCGTAATTAAAATTTGCGACAGTATAAAATTAAATTTTGAAAAATTTACTATAGAAAAGGCAATCCACTGGCGTAATTAAAATTTGCGACAGTAAAAAATTAATTTTTGAAAAATTTACTATAGAAAAGGCAATCCCTGGCGCAATTAAAATTTGCGACAGTAGAAAATTAATTTTTGAAAAATTTACTATAGAAAAGGCAATCCCTGGCGCAATTAAAATATGCGACAGTAAAAAATTATTTTTTGCAAAATTTACTATAGAAAGGCAATCCCTGGCGTATTTAAAATTTGCGACAGTAAAAAATTAATTTTTGAAAAATTTACTATAGAAAAGGCAATCCCTGGCGTATTTAAAATTTGCGACAGTATAAAATTATTGTTTGAATATTTTACTATAGAAAAGGCAATCCCTGGCGCAATTAAAATTTGCGACATTAAAAAATTAATTTTTGAAAAATTTACTATAGAAAAGGCAATCCCTGGCGCAATTAAAATTTGCGACAGTAAAAAATTATTTTTTGAATAATTTACTATAGAAAAGGCAATCCTTGGCGCAAATAAAGTTTGCGACAGTAAAAAATTATTTTTTGCAAAATTTACTGTAGAAAAGGCAATCCCTGGCGCAATTAAAATTTGCGACATTAAAAAATTAGTCTTTGAAAAATTTACTATAGAAAAGGCAATCCCTGGCGTAATTAAAATTTGCGACAGTAAAAAATTAATTTTTGAAAAATTTACTATAGAAAAGGCAATCCCTGGCGCAATTAAAATTTGCGACAGTAACAAATTAATTTTTGAAAAATTTACTATAGAAAAGGCAATCCCTGGCGCAGTTAAAATTTGCGGCAGTAAAAAATTATTTTTTGAATAATTTACTATAGAAAAGGACATCCCTGGCGTATTTAAAATTATTTTTTGAAAAATTTACTATAGAAAAGGCAATCCCTGGCGTAATTAAAATTTGCGACAGTAAAAAATTATTTTTTGCAAAATTTACTATAGAAAAGGCAATCCCTGGCGTATTTAAAATTTGCGACAGTAAAAAAATTATTTTTTGAAAAATTTACTGTAGAAAAGGCAATCCCTGGCGCGATTAAAATTTGCGACAGTAAAAAATTATTTTTGGAAAAATTTACTGCAGAAGAGGCAATCCCTGGCGCAATTAAAATTTGCGACAGTAGAAAATTATTTTTTGAAAAATTTACTGTAGAAAAGGCAATCCCTGGCGCAATTAAAATTTGCGACAGTAAAAAATTACTTTTTGAAAAATTTACTATAGAAAAGGCAATCCCTGGCGTAATTAAAATTTTCGACAGTAAAAAATTAATTTTTGAAAAATTTACTATAGAAAAGGCAATCCCTGGCGCAATTAAAATTTGCGACAGTAAAAAATTATTTTTTGCAAAATTTACTATAGAAAAGGCAATCGCTGGCGTATTTAAAATTTGCGACAGTAAAAAATTATTTTTTGAAAAATTTACTGTAGAAAAGGCAATCCCTGGCGCGATTAAAATTTGCGACAGTAAAAAATTATTTTTGGAAAAATTTACTGCAGAAGAGGCAATCCCTGGCGCAATTAAAATTTGCGACAGTAGAAAATTATTTTTTGAAAAATTTACTGTAGAAAAGGCAATCCCTGGCGCAATTAAAATTTGCGACAGTAAAAAATTACTTTTTGAAAAATTTACTATAGAAAAGGCAATCCCTGGCGTAATTAAAATTTTCGACAGAAAAAAATTTATTTTTGAAAAATTTACTATAGAAAAGGCAATCCCTGGCGCAATTAAAATTTGCGACAGTATAAAATTAAATTTTGAAAAATTTACTATAGAAAAGGCAATCCCTGGCGCAATTAAAATTTGCGACAGTAAAAAATTATTTTTTGAATAATTTACTATAGAAAAGGACATCCCTGGCGTATTTAAAATTATTTTTTGAAAAATTTACTATAGAAAAGGCAATCCCTGGCGTAATTAAAATTTGCGACAGTAAAAAATTATTTTTTGCAAAATTTACTATAGAAAAGGCAATCCCTGGCGTATTTAAAATTTGCGACAGTAAAAAATTATTTTTTGAAAAATTTACTGTAGAAAAGGCAATCCCTGGCGCGATTAAAATTTGCGACAGTAAAACATTATTTTTGGAAAAATTTACTGCAGAAGAGGCAATCCCTGGTTAAAATTTGCGACAGTAGAAAATTATTTTTTGAAAAATTTACTGTAGAAAAGGCAATCCCTGGCGCAATTAAAATTTGCGACAGTAAAAAATTACTTTTTGAAAAATTTACTATAGAAAAGGCAATCCCTGGCGTAATTAAAATTTTCGACAGTAAAAAATTAATTTTTGAAAAATTTACTATAGAAAAGGCAATCCCTGGCGCAATTAAAATTTGCGACAGTAAAAAATTATTTTTTGCAAAATTTACTATAGAAAAGGCAATCCCTGGCGTATTTAAAATTTGCGACAGTAAAAAATTATTTTTTGAAAAATTTACTGTAGAAAAGGCAATCCCTGGCGCGATTAAAATTTGCGACAGTAAAAAATTATTTTTGGAAAAATTTACTGCAGAAGAGGCAATCCCTGGCGCAATTAAAATTTGCGACAGTAGAAAATTATTTTTTGAAAAATTTACTGTAGAAAAGGCAATCCCTGGCGCAATTAAAATTTGCGACAGTAAAAAATTACTTTTTGAAAAATTTACTATAGAAAAGGCAATCCCTGGCGTAATTAAAATTTTCGACAGTAAAAAATTAATTTTTGAAAAATTTACTATAGAAAAGGCAATCCTGGCGCAATTAAAATTTGCGACAGTATAAAATTAAATTTTGAAAAATTTACTATAGAAAAGGCAATCCCTGGCGCAATTAAAATTTGCGACAGTAAAAAATTATTTTTTGAAAAATTTACTATAGAAAAGGCAATCCCTGGCGTATTTAAAATTTGCGACAGTAAAAAATTATTTTTTGAATAATTTACTATAGAAAAGGCAATCCTTGGCGCAAATAAAGTTTGCGACAGTAAAAAATTATTTTTTGCAAAATTTACTGTAGAAAAGGCAATCCCTGGCGCAATTAAAATTTGCGACATTAAAAAATTAGTTTTTGAAAAATTTACTATAGAAAAGGCAATCCCTGGCGTAATTAAAATTTGCGACAGTAAAAAATTAATTTTTGAAAAATTTACTATAGAAAAGGCAATCCCTGGCGCAATTAAAATTTGCGACAGTAACAAATTAATTTTTGAAAAATTTACTATAGAAAAGGCAATCCCTGGCGCAGTTAAAATTTGCGGCAGTAAAAAATTATTTTTTGAATAATTTACTATAGAAAAGGACATCCCTGGCGTATTTAAAATTATTTTTTGAAAAATTTACTATAGAAAAGGCAATCCCTGGCGTAATTAAAATTTTCGACAGTAAAAAATTAATTTTTGAAAAATTTACTATAGAAAAGGCAATCCCTGGCGCAATTAAAATTTGCGACAGTATAAAATTAAATTTTGAAAAATTTACTATAGAAAAGGCAATCCCTGGCGTAATTAAAATTTTCGACAGTAAAAAATTATTTTTTGAATAATTTACTGTAGAAAAGGCAATCCCTGGCGCGATTAAAATTTGCGACAGTAAAAAATTATTTTTGGAAAAATTTACTGCAGAAGAGGCATTCCCTGGCGCAATTAAAATTTGCGACAGTAGAAAATTATTTTTTGAAAAATTTACTGTAGAAAATGCAATCCCTGGCGCAATTAAAATTTGCGACAGTAAAAAATTACTTTTTGAAAAATTTACTATAGAAAAGGCAATCCCTGGCGTTATTAAAATTTTCGACAGTAAAAAATTAATTTTTGAAAAATTTACTATAGAAAAGGCAATCCCTGGCGCAATTAAAATTTGCGACAGTAAAAAATTATTTTTTGCAAAATTTACTATAGAAAAGGCAATCCCTGGCGTATTTAAAATTTGCGACAGTAAAAAATTATTTTTTGAAAAATTTACTGTAGAAAAGGCAATCCCTGGCGCGATTAAAATTTGCGACAGTAAAAAATTATTTTTGGAAAAATTTACAGCAGAAGAGGCAATCCCTGGCGCAATTAAAATTTGCGACAGTAAAAAATTAATTTTTGAAAAATTTACTATAGAAAAGGCAATCCCTGGCGCAATTAAAATTTGCGACAGTAACAAATTAATTTTTGAAAAATTTACTATAGAAAAGGCAATCCCTGGCGCAGTTAAAATTTGCGGCAGTAAAAAATTATTTTTTGAATAATTTACTATAGAAAAGGACATCCCTGGCGTATTTAAAATTATTTTTTGAAAAATTTACTATAGAAAAGGCAATCCCTGGCGTAATTAAAATTTGCGACAGTAAAAAATTATTTTTTGCAAAATTTACTATAGAAAAGGCAATCCCTGGCGTATTTAAAATTTGCGACAGTAAAAAATTATTTTTTGAAAAATTTACTGTAGAAAAGGCAATCCCTGGCGCGATTAAAATTTGCGACAGTAAAAAATTATTTTTGGAAAAATTTACTGCAGAAGGGGCAATCCCTGGCGCAATTAAAATTTGCGACAGTAGAAAATTATTTTTTGAAAAATTTACTGTAGAAAAGGCAATCCCTGGCGCAATTAAAATTTGCGACAGTAAAAAATTACTTTTTGAAAAATTTACTATAGAAAAGGCAATCCCTGGCGTAATTAAAATTTTCGACAGTAAAAAATTAATTTTTGAAAAATTTACTATAGAAAAGGCAATCCCTGGCGCAATTAAAATTTGCGACAGTAAAAAATTATTTTTTGCAAAATTTACTATAGAAAAGGCAATCCCTGGCGTATTTAAAATTTGCGACAGTAAAAAATTATTTTTTGAAAAATTTACTGTAGAAAAGGCAATCCCTGGCGCGATTAAAATTTGCGACAGTAAAAAATTATTTTTGGAAAAATTTACTGCAGAAGAGGCAATCCCTGGCGCAATTAAAATTTGCGACAGTAGAAAATTATTTTTTGAAAAATTTACTGTAGAAAAGGCAATCCCTGGCGCAATTAAAATTTGCGACAGTAAAAAATTACTTTTTGAAAAATTTACTATAGAAAAGGCAATCCCTGGCGTAATTAAAATTTTCGACAGTAAAAAATTAATTTTTGAAAAATTTACTATAGAAAAGGCAATCCCTGGCGCAATTAAAATTTGCGACAGTATAAAATTAAATTTTGAAAAATTTACTATAGAAAAGGCAATCCCTGGCGCAATTAAAATTTGCGACAGTAAAAAATTATTTTTTGAAAAATTTACTATAGAAAAGGCAATCCCTGGCGTATTTAAAATTTGCGACAGTAAAAAATTATTTTTTGAATAATTTACTATAGAAAAGGCAATCCTTGGCGCAAATAAAGTTTGCGACAGTAAAAAATTATTTTTTGCAAAATTTACTGTAGAAAAGGCAATCCCTGGCGCAATTAAAATTTGCGACATTAAAAAATTAGTTTTTGAAAAATTTACTATAGAAAAGGCAATCCCTGGCGTAATTAAAATTTGCGACAGTAAAAAATTAATTTTTGAAAAATTTACTATAGAAAAGGCAATCCCTGGCGCAATTAAAATTTGCGACAGTAACAAATTAATTTTTGAAAAATTTACTATAGAAAAGGCAATCCCTGGCGCAGTTAAAATTTGCGGCAGTAAAAAATTATTTTTTGAATAATTTACTATAGAAAAGGACATCCCTGGCGTATTTAAAATTATTTTTTGAAAAATTTACTATAGAAAAGGCAATCCCTGGCGTAATTAAAATTTGCGACAGTAAAAAATTATTTTTTGCAAAATTTACTATAGAAAAGGCAATCCCTGGCGTATTTAAAATTTGCGACAGTAAAAAATTATTTTTTGAAAAATTTACTGTAGAAAAGGCAATCCCTGGCGCGATTAAAATTTGCGACAGTAAAAAATTATTTTTGAAAAATTTACTGCAGAAGAGGCAATCCCTGGCGCAATTAAAATTTGCGACAGTAGAAAATTATTTTTTGAAAAATTTACTGTAGAAAAGGCAATCCCTGGCGCAATTAAAATTTGCGACAGTAAAAAATTACTTTTTGAAAAATTTACTATAGAAAAGGCAATCCCTGGCGTAATTAAAATTTTCGACAGTAAAAAATTAATTTTTGAAAAATTTACTATAGAAAAGGCAATCCCTGGCGCAATTAAAATTTGCGACAGTAAAAAATTATTTTTTGCAAAATTTACTATAGAAAAGGCAATCCCTGGCGTATTTAAAATTTGCGACAGTAAAAACTTATTTTTTGAAAAATTTACTACATAAAAGGCAATACCTGGCGCAATTAAAATTTGCGACAGTATAAAATCATTTTTTGAATAATTTACTACAGAAAAGGCAATCCCTGGAGTATTTAAAATTTGCGACAGTAAAAAATTAATTTTTGAAAAATTTACTATAGAAAAGGCAATCCCTGGCGTAATTAAAATTTGCGACAGTAAAAAATTAGTTTTTTGAAAAATTTACTGTAGATAAGGCAATCCCTGGCGCAATTAAAATTTGCGACAGTAAAAAATTATTTTTTGAATAATTTACTATAGAAAAGGCAATCCCTGGCGTAATTAAAATTTGCGACAGTAAAAATTTTTTTTTGAAAAATTTACTATAGAAAAGGCAATCCCTGGCGTATTTAAAATTTGCGACAGTAAAAAATTAATTTGTTAAAAATTTACTATAAAAAGGGCAATCCCTGGCGTATCTAAAATTTGCGACAGTAAAAAATTATTTTTTGAAAAATTTACTATAGAAAAGGCAATCCCTGGCGTAATTAAAATTTGCGACAGTAAAAAATTAGTTTTTGAAAAATTTACTGTAGAAAAGGCAATCCCTGGCGCGATTAAAATTTGCGACAGTAAAAAATTATTTTTTGAATAATTTACTATAGAAAAGGCAATCCCTGGCGCAATTAAAATTTGCGACAGTAAAAAATTATTTTTTGCAAAATTTACTATAGAAAAGGCAATCCCTGGCGTAATTAAAATTTGCGACAGTAAAAATTTTTTTTTGAAAAATTTACTGTACAAAAGGCAATGCCTGGCGCAATTAAAATTTGCGACAGTAGAAAATTATTTTTTGAAAAATTTACTATAGAAAAGGCAATCGCTGGCGTAATTAAAATTTGCGACAGTAAAATATTAATTTTTGAAAAATTTACTATAGAAAAGGCAATTCCTGGCGCAATTAAAATTTCCGACAATAAAAAATTATTTTTTGAAAAATTTACTGTAGAATAGGCAATCCCTGGCGCAATTAAAATTTGCGACAGTAAAAAATTATTTTTTGAATAATTTACTATAGAAAAGGCAATCCCTGGCGTAATTAAAATTTTCGACAGTAAAAAATTATTTTTTGCAAAATTTACTATAGAAAAGGCAATCCCTGGCGTATTTAAAATTTGCGACAGTAAAAAATTATTTTTTGCAAAATTTACTATAGAAAAGGCAATCCCTGGCGTATTTAAAATTTGCGACAGTAAAAAATTATTTTTTGAAAAATTTACTAGAGAAAAGGCAATCCATGGCGCAATTAAAAATTGCGACAGTAAAAAATTATTTTTTGAATAATTTACTATAGAAAAGGCAATCCCTGGCGGATTTAAAATTTGCGACAGTAAAAAAATATTTTTTGCAAAATTTACTATAGAAAAGGCAATGCGTGGCGTATTTAAAATTTGCGACAGTAAAAACTTAATTTTAAAAAATTTACTACAGAAAAGGCAATCCTTGGCGCAATTAAAATTTGCGACAGTAAAAAATTAATTTTTGAAAAATTTACTATAGAAAAGGCAATCCCTGGCGGATTTAAAATTTGCGACAGTAAAAAATTATTTTTTGAAAAATTTACTATAGAAAAGGCAATCCCTGGCGCAATTAAAATTAGCGGCAGTAAAAAATTATTTTTTGAATAATTTACTACAGAAAAGGACATCCCTGGCGTATTTAAAATTTGCGATAATAAAAAAATTATTTTTTGAAAAATTTACTATAGAAAAGGCAATCCCTGGCGTAATTAAAATTTGCGACAGTATAAAATTAAATTTTGAAAAATTTACTATAGAAAAGGCAATCCCTGGCGCAATTAAAATTTGCGACAGTAAAAAATTATTTTTTGAAAAATTTACTATAGAAAAGGCAATCCCTGGCGTATTTAAAATTTGCGACAGTAAAAAATTATTTTTTGAATAATTTACTATAGAAAAGGCAATCCTTGGCGCAAATAAAGTTTGCGACAGTAAAAAATTATTTTTTGCAAAATTTACTGTAGAAAAGGCAATCCCTGGCGCAATTAAAATTTGCGACATTAAAAAATTTGTTTTTGAAAAATTTACTATAGAAAAGGCAATCCCTGGCGTAATTAAAATTTGCGACAGTAAAAAATTAATTTTTGAAAAATTTACTATAGAAAAGGCAATCCCTGGCGCAATTAAAATTTGCGACAGTAACAAATTAATTTTTGAAAAATTTACTATAGAAAAGGCAATCCCTGGCGCAGTTAAAATTTGCGGCAGTAAAAAATTATTTTTTGAATAATTTACTATAGAAAAGGACATCCCTGGCGTATTTAAAATTATTTTTTGAAAAATTTACTATAGAAAAGGCAATCCCTGGCGTAATTAAAATTTGCGACAGTAAAAAATTATTTTTTGCAAAATTTACTATAGAAAAGGCAATCCCTGGCGTATTTAAAATTTGCGACAGTAAAAAATTATTTTTTGAAAAATTTACTGTAGAAAAGGCAATCCTGGCGCGATTAAAATTTGCGACAGTAAAAAATTATTTTTTGAAAAATTTACTGCAGAAGAGGCAATCCCTGGCGCAATTAAAATTTGCGACAGTAGAAAATTATTTTTTGAAAAATTTACTGTAGAAAAGGCAATCCCTGGCGCAATTAAAATTTGCGACAGTAAAAAATTACTTTTTGAAAAATTTGCTATAGAAAAGGCAATCCCTGGCGTAATTAAAATTTTCGACAGTAAAAAATTAATTTTTGAAAAATTTACTATAGAAAAGGCAATCCCTGGCGCAATTAAAATTTGCGACAGTAAAAAATTATTTTTTGCAAAATTTACTATAGAAAAGGCAATCCCTGGCGTATTTAAAATTTGCGACAGTAAAAACTTATTTTTTGAAAAATTTACTACATAAAAGGCAATACCTGGCGCAATTAAAATTTGCGACAGTATAAAATCATTTTTTGAATAA
>CAWVNZ010001278.1:0-61084 GCA_963930735.1 Dioctria linearis
AACTGTCACAAATTTTAAATATCCCAGGGATTGCCTTTTCTATAGTAAATTATTCAAAAAATAATTTTATACTGTCGCAAATTTTAAATATCCCAGGGATTGACTTTTCTATAGTAAATTATTCAAAAACTAATTTTATACTGTCGCAAATTTTAAATATCCCAGGGATTGACTTTTCTATAGTAAATTATTCAAAAAATAATTTTATACTGTCACAAATTTTAATTGCGCCAGGGATTGACTTTTCTATAGTAAATTATTCAAAAAATAATTTTCAACTGTCACAAATTTTAATTACGCCAGGGATTGACTTTTCTATAGTAAATTATTCAAAAACTAATTTTATACTGTCGCAAATTTTAAATATCCCAGGGATTGCCTTTTCTATAGTAAATTATTCAAAAAATAATTTTCAACTGTCACAAATTTTAATTGCGCCAGGGATTGCCTTTTCTATAGTAAATTTTTCAAAAACTAATTTTCAACTGTCACAAATTTTAAATATCCCAGGGATTGCCTTTTCTATAGTAAATTATTCAAAAAATAATTTTCAACTGTCACAAATTTTAATTGCGCCAGGGATTGCCTTTTCTATAGTAAATTATTCAAAAAATAATTTTCAACTGTCACAAATTTTAAATATCCCAGGGATTGCCTTTTATATAGTAAATTTTTCAAAAAATAATTTTCAACTGTCACAAATTTTAATTACGCCAGGGATTGCCTTTTCTATAGTAAATTATTCAAAAAATAATTTTATACTGTCACAAATTTTAATTGCGCCAGGGATTGACTTTTCTATAGTAAATTATTCAAAAAATAATTTTATACTGTCACAAATTTTAATTGCGCCAGGGATTGACTTTTCTATAGTAAATTATTCAAAAACTAATTTTATACTGTCACAAATTTTAATTGCGCCAGGGATTGCCTTTTCTATAGTAAATTATTCAAAAACTAATTTTCAACTGTCACAAATTTTAAATATCCCAGGGATTGCCTTTTCTATAGTAAATTATTCAAAAAATAATTTTCAACTGTCACAAATTTTAATTGCGCCAGGGATTGCCTTTTCTATAGTAAATTATTCAAAAAATAATTTTCAACTGTCACAAATTTTAAATATCCCAGGGATTGCCTTTTATATAGTAAATTTTTCAAAAAATAATTTTCAACTGTCACAAATTTTAATTACGCCAGGGATTGCCTTTTCTATAGTAAATTATTCAAAAAATAATTTTATACTGTCACAAATTTTAATTGCGCCAGGGATTGACTTTTCTATAGTAAATTATTCAAAAAATAATTTTATACTGTCACAAATTTTAATTGCGCCAGGGATTGACTTTTCTATAGTAAATTATTCAAAAACTAATTTTATACTGTCACAAATTTTAATTGCGCCAGGGATTGACTTTTCTATAGTAAATTATTCAAAAAATAATTTTCAACTGTCACAAATTTTAATTACGCCAGGGATTGACTTTTCTATAGTAAATTATTCAAAAAATAATTTTATACTGTCGCAAATTTTAAATATCCCAGGGATTGCCTTTTCTATAGTAAATTATTCAAAAAACTAATTTTCAACTGTCACAAATTTTAATTACGCCAGGGATTGCCTTTTCTATAGTAAATTATTCAAAAACTAATTTTATACTGTCACAAATTTTAATTGCGCCAGGGATTGACTTTTCTATAGTAAATTATTCAAAAACTAATTTTATACTGTCACAAATTTTAAATATCCCAGGGATTGCCTTTTCTATAGTAAATTATTCAAAAACTAATTTTCAACTGTCACAAATTTTAATTGCGCCAGGGATTGCCTTTTCTATAGTAAATTATTCAAAAACTAATTTTATACTGTCACAAATTTTAAATATCCCAGGGATTGACTTTTCTATAGTAAATTATTCAAAAACTAATTTTATACTGTCACAAATTTTAATTGCGCCAGGGATTGCCTTTTCTATAGTAAATTATTCAAAAACTAATTTTCAACTGTCGCAAATTTTAAATATCCCAGGGATTGCCTTTTCTATAGTAAATTATTCAAAAACTAATTTTATACTGTCGCAAATTTTAATTACGCCAGGGATTGCCTTTTCTATAGTAAATTATTCAAAAACTAATTTTATACTGTCACAAATTTTAATTGCGCCAGGGATTGACTTTTCTATAGTAAATTTTTCAAAAAATAATTTTATACTGTCGCAAATTTTAATTGCGCCAGGGATTGACTTTTCTATAGTAAATTATTCAAAAAATAATTTTATACTGTCACAAATTTTAATTACGCCAGGGATTGCCTTTTCTATAGTAAATTATTCAAAAACTAATTTTATACTGTCACAAATTTTAATTGCGCCAGGGATTGACTTTTCTATAGTAAATTATTCAAAAACTAATTTTATACTGTCGCAAATTTTAATTACGCCAGGGATTGCCTTTTCTATAGTAAATTATTCAAAAACTAATTTTATACTGTCACAAATTTTAATTGCGCCAGGGATTGACTTTTCTATAGTAAATTATTCAAAAACTAATTTTATACTGTCGCAAATTTTAAATATCCCAGGGATTGACTTTTCTATAGTAAATTTTTCAAAAAATAATTTTATACTGTCGCAAATTTTAATTGCGCCAGGGATTGACTTTTCTATAGTAAATTATTCAAAAAATAATTTTATACTGTCACAAATTTTAATTACGCCAGGGATTGCCTTTTCTATAGTAAATTATTCAAAAACTAATTTTATACTGTCACAAATTTTAATTGCGCCAGGGATTGACTTTTCTATAGTAAATTATTCAAAAACTAATTTTCAACTGTCACAAATTTTAAATATCCCAGGGATTGCCTTTTCTATAGTAAATTATTCAAAAAATAATTTTATACTGTCACAAATTTTAAATATCCCAGGGATTGACTTTTCTATAGTAAATTTTTCAAAAAATAATTTTATACTGTCGCAAATTTTAAATATCCCAGGGATTGACTTTTCTATAGTAAATTATTCAAAAAATAATTTTATACTGTCACAAATTTTAATTGCGCCAGGGATTGACTTTTCTATAGTAAATTATTCAAAAAATAATTTTATACTGTCACAAATTTTAATTGCGCCAGGGATTGACTTTTCTATAGTAAATTATTCAAAAACTAATTTTATACTGTCGCAAATTTTAAATATCCCAGGGATTGCCTTTTCTATAGTAAATTATTCAAAAAATAATTTTATACTGTCACAAATTTTAAATATCCCAGGGATTGACTTTTCTATAGTAAATTTTTCAAAAAATAATTTTATACTGTCACAAATTTTAAATATCCCAGGGATTGACTTTTCTATAGTAAATTTTTCAAAAAATAATTTTATACTGTCGCAAATTTTAATTGCGCCAGGGATTGACTTTTCTATAGTAAATTATTCAAAAAATAATTTTCAACTGTCACAAAATTTTAAATATCCCAGGGATTGCCTTTTCTATAGTAAATTATTCAAAAAATAATTTTATACTGTCACAAATTTTAAATATCCCAGGGATTGACTTTTCTATAGTAAATTATTCAAAAACTAATTTTATACTGTCACAAATTTTAATTGCGCCAGGGATTGACTTTTCTATAGTAAATTATTCAAAAACTAATTTTATACTGTCGCAAATTTTAATTGCGCCAGGGATTGACTTTTCTATAGTAAATTATTCAAAAACTAATTTTATACTGTCGCAAATTTTAAATATCCCAGGGATTGACTTTTCTATAGTAAATTATTCAAAAAATAATTTTATACTGTCGCAAATTTTAAATATCCCAGGGATTGCCTTTTATATAGTAAATTATTCAAAAAATAATTTTATACTGTCACAAATTTTAAATATCCCAGGGATTGACTTTTCTATAGTAAATTTTTCAAAAAATAATTTTATACTGTCACAAATTTTAAATATCCCAGGGATTGACTTTTCTATAGTAAATTTTTCAAAAAATAATTTTATACTGTCGCAAATTTTAATTACGCCAGGGATTGACTTTTCTATAGTAAATTATTCAAAAACTAATTTTATACTGTCACAAATTTTTAATTGCGCCAGGGATTGACTTTTCTATAGTAAATTATTCAAAAACTAATTTTATACTGTCGCAAATTTTAAATATCCCAGGGATTGACTTTTCTATAGTAAATTATTCAAAAACTAATTTTATACTGTCGCAAATTTCAAATATCCCAGGGATTGCCTTTTCTATAGTAAATTATTCAAAAAATAATTTTATACTGTCACAAATTTTAAATATCCCAGGGATTGACTTTTCTATAGTAAATTTTTCAAAAAATAATTTTATACTGTCGCAAATTTTAAATATCCCAGGGATTGACTTTTCTATAGTAAATTATTCAAAAAATAATTTTATACTGTCACAAATTTTAATTACGCCAGGGATTGACTTTTCTATAGTAAATTATTCAAAAACTAATTTTCAACTGTCACAAATTTTAAATATCCCAGGGATTGCCTTTTCTATAGTAAATTATTCAAAAAATAATTTTATACTGTCACAAATTTTAAATATCCCAGGGATTGACTTTTCTATAGTAAATTTTTCAAAAAATAATTTTATACTGTCGCAAATTTTAATTACGCCAGGGATTGACTTTTCTATAGTAAATTATTCAAAAACTAATTTTCAACTGTCACAAATTTTAAATATCCCAGGGATTGCCTTTTCTATAGTAAATTATTCAAAAAATAATTTTATACTGTCGCAAATTTTAAATATCCCAGGGATTGACTTTTCTATAGTAAATTATTCAAAAAATAATTTTCAACTGTCACAAATTTTAAATATCTCAGGGATTGCCTTTTCTATAGTAAATTATTCAAAAACTAATTTTATACTGTCACAAATTTTAATTGCGCCAGGGATTGACTTTTCTATAGTAAATTTTTCAAAAAATAATTTTATACTGTCGCAAATTTTAATTGCGCCAGGGATTGACTTTTCTATAGTAAATTATTCAAAAACTAATTTTATACTGTCGCAAATTTTAAATATCCCAGGGATTGCCTTTTCTATAGTAAATTATTCAAAAAATAATTTTATACTGTCACAAATTTTAAATATCCCAGGGATTGACTTTTCTATAGTAAATTTTTCAAAAAATAATTTTATACTGTCGCAAATTTTAATTACGCCAGGGATTGACTTTTCTATAGTAAATTATTCAAAAACTAATTTTCAACTGTCACAAATTTTAAATATCCCAGGGATTGCCTTTTCTATAGTAAATTATTCAAAAAATAATTTTATACTGTCACAAATTTTAAATATCCCAGGGATTGACTTTTCTATAGTAAATTTTTCAAAAAATAATTTTATACTGTCGCAAATTTTAAATATCCCAGGGATTGACTTTTCTATAGTAAATTATTCAAAAAATAACTTTATACTGTCACAATTTTAAATATCCCAGGGATTGACTTTTCTATAGTAAATTTTTCAAAAAATAATTTTATACTGTCACAAATTTTAATTGCGCCAGGGATTGACTTTTCTATAGTAAATTATTCAAAAACTAATTTTATACTGTCGCAAATTTTAAATATCCCAGGGATTGACTTTTCTATAGTAAATTATTCAAAAAATAATTTTATACTGTCACAAATTTTAATTACGCCAGGGATTGACTTTTCTATAGTAAATTATTCAAAAACTAATTTTATACTGTCGCAAATTTTAATTACGCCAGGGATTGCCTTTTCTATAGTAAATTATTCAAAAACTAATTTTATACTGTCGCAAATTTTAATTACGCCAGGGATTGCCTTTTCTATAGTAAATTATTCAAAAAATAATTTTATACTGTCGCAAATTTTAATTACGCCAGGGATTGCCTTTTCTATAGTAAATTATTCAAAAACTAATTTTATACTGTCGCAAATTTTAATTACGCCAGGGATTGCCTTTTCTATAGTAAATTATTCAAAAACTAATTTTCAACTGTCACAAATTTTATGTGCGCCAGGGATTGACTTTTCTATAGTAAATTATTCAAAAACTAATTTTATACTGTCACAAATTTTAATTACGCCAGGGATTGACTTTTCTATAGTAAATTATTCAAAAACTAATTTTATACTGTCACAAATTTTAATTACGCCAGGGATTGACTTTTCTATAGTAAATTATTCAAAAACTAATTTTATACTGTCACAAATTTTATGTGCGCCAGGGATTGACTTTTCTATAGTAAATTATTCAAAAACTAATTTTATACTGTCACAAATTTTAATTACGCCAGGGATTGACTTTTCTATAGTAAATTATTCAAAAAATAATTTTATACTGTCACAAATTTTAATTGCGCCAGGGATTGACTTTTCTATAGTAAATTATTCAAAAACTAATTTTATACTGTCGCAAATTTTAAATATCCCAGGGATTGCCTTTTCTATAGTAAATTATTCAAAAAATAATTTTATACTGTCACAAATTTTAAATATCCCAGGGATTGACTTTTCTATAGTAAATTTTTCAAAAAATAACTTTATACTGTCACAAATTTTAATTACGCCAGGGATTGACTTTTCTATAGTAAATTATTCAAAAACTAATTTTCAACTGTCACAAATTTTAAATATCCCAGGGATTGCCTTTTCTATAGTAAATTATTCAAAAAATAATTTTATACTGTCACAAATTTTAAATATCCCAGGGATTGACTTTTCTATAGTAAATTTTTCAAAAAATAATTTTATACTGTCGCAAATTTTAAATATCCCAGGGATTGACTTTTCTATAGTAAATTATTCAAAAAATAATTTTATACTGTCACAAATTTTAATTGCGCCAGGGATTGACTTTTCTATAGTAAATTATTCAAAAAATAATTTTATACTGTCACAAATTTTAATTGCGCCAGGGATTGACTTTTCTATAGTAAATTATTCAAAAACTAATTTTATACTGTCGCAAATTTTAAATATCCCAGGGATTGCCTTTTCTATAGTAAATTATTCAAAAAATAATTTTATACTGTCACAAATTTTAAATATCCCAGGGATTGACTTTTCTATAGTAAATTTTTCAAAAAATAATTTTATACTGTCGCAAATTTTAATTACGCCAGGGATTGACTTTTCTATAGTAAATTATTCAAAAACTAATTTTCAACTGTCACAAATTTTAATTGCGCCAGGGATTGACTTTTCTATAGTAAATTATTCAAAAACTAATTTTATACTGTCGCAAATTTTAAATATCCCAGGGATTGACTTTTCTATAGTAAATTATTCAAAAAATAATTTTATACTGTCACAAATTTTAATTACGCCAGGGATTGACTTTTCTATAGTAAATTATTCAAAAACTAATTTTCAACTGTCACAAATTTTAAATATCCCAGGGATTGACTTTTCTATAGTAAATTATTCAAAAAATAATTTTATACTGTCACAAATTTTAAATATCCCAGGGATTGACTTTTCTATAGTAAATTTTTCAAAAAATAATTTTATACTGTCGCAAATTTTAAATATCCCAGGGATTGACTTTTCTATAGTAAATTATTCAAAAAATAATTTTATACTGTCGCAAATTTTAATTACGCCAGGGATTGCCTTTTTCTATAGTAAATTATTCAAAAAATAATTTTATACTGTCACAAATTTTAATTGCGCCAGGGATTGACTTTTCTATAGTAAATTATTCAAAAAATAATTTTATACTGTCACAAATTTTAATTGCGCCAGGGATTGACTTTTCTATAGTAAATTATTCAAAAACTAATTTTATACTGTCGCAAATTTTAAATATCCCAGGGATTGACTTTTCTATAGTAAATTATTCAAAAACTAATTTTATACTGTCACAAATTTTAATTACGCCAGGGATTGACTTTTCTATAGTAAATTATTCAAAAACTAATTTTCAACTGTCACAAATTTTAATTACGCCAGGGATTGACTTTTCTATAGTAAATTATTCAAAAACTAATTTTATACTGTCACAAATTTTAATTACGCCAGGGATTGACTTTTCTATAGTAAATTATTCAAAAACTAATTTTCAACTGTCACAAATTTTAATTACGCCAGGGATTGACTTTTCTATAGTAAATTATTCAAAAACTAATTTTATACTGTCGCAAATTTTAAATATCCCAGGGATTGCCTTTTCTATAGTAAATTATTCAAAAAATAATTTTCAACTGTCACAAATTGTAATTGCGCCAGGGATTGCCTTTTCTATAGTAAATTATTCAAAAACTAATTTTATACTGTCGCAAATTTTAATTACGCCAGGGATTGCCTTTTCTATAGTAAATTATTCAAAAAATAATTTTATACTGTCACAAATTTTAATTGCGCCAGGGATTGACTTTTCTATAGTAAATTATTCAAAAAATAATTTTATACTGTCACAAATTTTAATTGCGCCAGGGATTGACTTTTCTATAGTAAATTATTCAAAAACTAATTTTATACTGTCGCAAATTTTAAATATCCCAGGGATTGACTTTTCTATAGTAAATTATTCAAAAACTAATTTTATACTGTCACAAATTTTAATTACGCCAGGGATTGACTTTTCTATAGTAAATTATTCAAAAACTAATTTTATACTGTCACAAATTTTAATTGCGCCAGGGATTGACTTTTCTATAGTAAATTATTCAAAAACTAATTTTATACTGTCACAAATTTTAATTGCGCCAGGGATTGACTTTTCTATAGTAAATTATTCAAAAAATAATTTTATACTGTCACAAATTTTAAATATCCCAGGGATTGACTTTTCTATAGTAAATTATTCAAAAAATAATTTTATACTGTCACAAATTTTAATTACGCCAGGGATTGCCTTTTCTATAGTAAATTTTTCAAAAAATAATTTTCAACTGTCACAAATTTTAATTGCGCCAGGGATTGACTTTTCTATAGTAAATTATTCAAAAAATAATTTTATACTGTCACAAATTTTAATTGCGCCAGGGATTGACTTTTCTATAGTAAATTATTCAAAAAATAATTTTATACTGTCGCAAATTTTAATTACGCCAGGGATTGCCTTTTCTATAGTAAATTATTCAAAAAATAATTTTATACTGTCACAAATTTTAATTGCGCCAGGGATTGACTTTTCTATAGTAAATTATTCAAAAACTAATTTTATACTGTCACAAATTTTAATTACGCCAGGGATTGACTTTTCTATAGTAAATTATTCAAAAACTAATTTTCAACTGTCACAAATTTTAATTACGCCAGGGATTGCCTTTTCTATAGTAAATTTTTCAAAAAATAATTTTCAACTGTCACATTTTAATTGCGCCAGGGATTGACTTTTCTATAGTAAATTATTCAAAAAATAATTTTATACTGTCACAAATTTTAATTGCGCCAGGGATTGACTTTTCTATAGTAAATTATTCAAAAAATAATTTTATACTGTCGCAAATTTTAATTACGCCAGGGATTGCCTTTTCTATAGTAAATTATTCAAAAAATAATTTTATACTGTCACAAATTTTAATTGCGCCAGGGATTGACTTTTCTATAGTAAATTATTCAAAAACTAATTTTATACTGTCACAAATTTTAATTACGCCAGGGATTGACTTTTCTATAGTAAATTATTCAAAAACTAATTTTCAACTGTCACAAATTTTAATTACGCCAGGGATTGACTTTTCTATAGTAAATTATTCCAAAACTAATTTTATACTGTCACAAATTTTAATTGCGCCAGGGATTGACTTTTCTATAGTAAATTATTCAAAAAATAATTTTATACTGTCACAAATTTTAATTGCGCCAGGGATTGACTTTTCTATAGTAAATTATTCAAAAAATAATTTTATACTGTCGCAAATTTTAATTACGCCAGGGATTGCCTTTTCTATAGTAAATTATTCAAAAAATAATTTTATACTGTCACAAATTTTAATTACGCCAGGGATTGCCTTTTCTATAGTAAATTTTTCAAAAAATAATTTTCAACTGTCACAAATTTTAATTGCGCCAGGGATTGACTTTTCTATAGTAAATTATTCAAAAAATAATTTTATACTGTCACAAATTTTAATTGCGCCAGGGATTGACTTTTCTATAGTAAATTATTCAAAAAATAATTTTATACTGTCGCAAATTTTAATTACGCCAGGGATTGCCTTTTCTATAGTAAATTATTCAAAAAATAATTTTATACTGTCACAAATTTTAATTGCGCCAGGGATTGACTTTTCTATAGTAAATTATTCAAAAACTAATTTTATACTGGCACAAATTTTAATTACGCCAGGGATTGACTTTTCTATAGTAAATTATTCAAAAACTAATTTTCAACTGTCACAAATTTTAATTACGCCAGGGATTGACTTTTCTATAGTAAATTATTCAAAAACTAATTTTATACTGTCACAAATTTTAATTGCGCCAGGGATTGACTTTTCTATAGTAAATTATTCAAAAAATAATTTTCAACTGTCACAAATTTTAATTACGCCAGGGATTGACTTTTCTATAGTAAATTATTCAAAAACTAATTTTCAACTGTCACAAATTTTAATTACGCCAGGGATTGCCTTTTCTATAGTAAATTATTCAAAAACTAATTTTATACTGTCACAAATTTTAATTACGCCAGGGATTGACTTTTCTATAGTAAATTATTCAAAAACTAATTTTATACTGTCACAAATTTTAATTACGCCAGGGATTGACTTTTCTATAGTAAATTATTCAAAAACTAATTTTATACTGTCACAAATTTTAATTACGCCAGGGATTGACTTTTCTATAGTAAATTATTCAAAAACTAATTTTATACTGTCACAAATTTTAATTACGCCAGGGATTGACTTTTCTATAGTAAATTATTCAAAAACTAATTTTATACTGTCGCAAATTTTAAATATCCCAGGGATTGCCTTTTCTATAGTAAATTATTCAAAAAATAATTTTCAACTGTCACAAATTTTAATTGCGCCAGGGATTGCCTTTTCTATAGTAAATTATTCAAAAACTAATTTTCAACTGTCACAAATTTTAAATGCGCCAGGGATTGACTTTTCTATAGTAAATTATTCAAAAAATAATTTTATACTGTCACAAATTTTAATTACGCCAGGGATTGACTTTTCTATAGTAAATTATTCAAAAAATAATTTTCAACTGTCACAAATTTTAAATATCCCAGGGATTGACTTTTCTATAGTAAATTATTCAAAAAATAATTTTCAACTGTCGCAAATTTTAATTACGCCAGGGATTGCCTTTTCTATAGTAAATTATTCAAAAACTAATTTTATACTGTCACAAATTTTAATTGCGCCAGGGATTGACTTTTCTATAGTAAATTATTCAAAAACTAATTTTATACTGTCGCAAATTTTAAATATCCCAGGGATTGACTTTTCTATAGTAAATTATTCAAAAAATAATTTTATACTGTCACAAATTTTAATTGCGCCAGGGATTGACTTTTCTATAGTAAATTATTCAAAAAATAATTTTCAACTGTCACAAATTTTAATTACGCCAGGGATTGACTTTTCTATAGTAAATTATTCATAATTTTATACTGTCACAAATTTTAATTGCGCCAGGATTGACTTTTCTATAGTAAATTATTCAAAAAATAATTTTATACTGTCACAAATTTTAAATATCCCAGGGATTGACTTTTCTATAGTAAATTATTCAAAAACTAATTTTATACTGTCGCAAATTTTAAATATCCCAGGGATTGCCTTTTCTATAGTAAATTATTCAAAAAATAATTTTATACTGTCACAAATTTTAAATATCCCAGGGATTGACTTTTCTATAGTAAATTTTTCAAAAAATAATTTTATACTGTCGCAAATTTTAAATATCCCAGGGATTGCCTTTTCTATAGTAAATTATTCAAAAAATAATTTTATACTGTCACAAATTTTAAATATCCCAGGGATTGACTTTTCTATAGTAAATTTTTCAAAAAATAATTTTATACTGTCGCAAATTTTAAATATCCCAGGGATTGCCTTTTCTATAGTAAATTATTCAAAAAATAATTTTATACTGTCACAAATTTTAAATATCCCAGGGATTGCCTTTTATATAGTAAATTTTTCAAAAAATAATTTTATACTGTCGCAAATTTTAAATATCCCAGGGATTGCCTTTTCTATAGTAAATTATTCAAAAAATAATTTTATACTGTCACAAATTTTAAATATCCCAGGGATTGACTTTTCTATAGTAAATTATTCAAAAACTAATTTTATACTGTCGCAAATTTTAAATATCCCAGGGATTGCCTTTTCTATAGTAAATTATTCAAAAAATAATTTTATACTGTCACAAATTTTAAATATCCCAGGGATTGACTTTTCTATAGTAAATTTTTCAAAAAATAATTTTATATTGTCGCAAATTTTAAATATCCCAGGGATTGCCTTTTCTATAGTAAATTTTTCAAAAAATAATTTTATACTGTCACAAATTTTAAATATCCCAGGGATTGACTTTTCTATAGTAAATTATTCAAAAACTAATTTTATACTGTCGCAAATTTTAAATATCCCAGGGATTGCCTTTTCTATAGTAAATTATTCAAAAACTAATTTTCAACTGTCACAAATTTTAAATATCCCAGGGATTGCCTTTTCTATAGTAAATTTTTCAAAAAATAATTTTATACTGTCGCAAATTTTAAATATCCCAGGGATTGACTTTTCTATAGTAAATTATTCAAAAACTAATTTTATACTGTCACAAATTTTAATTGCGCCAGGGATTGACTTTTCTATAGTAAATTATTCAAAAACTAATTTTATACTGTCACAAATTTTAATTGCGCCAGGGATTGACTTTTCTATAGTAAATTATTCAAAAAATAATTTTATACTGTCACAAATTTTAAATATCCCAGGGATTGACTTTTCTATAGTAAATTATTCAAAAAATAATTTTATACTGTCGCAAATTTTAAATATCCCAGGGATTGCCTTTTCTATAGTAAATTATTCAAAAAATAATTTTATACTGTCACAAATTTTAATTGCGCCAGGGATTGACTTTTCTATAGTAAATTATTCAAAAACTAATTTTATACTGTCGCAAATTTTAAATATCCCAGGGATTGCCTTTTCTATAGTAAATTATTCAAAAACTAATTTTCAACTGTCACAAATTTTAAATATCCCAGGGATTGCCTTTTCTATAGTAAATTTTTCAAAAAATAATTTTATACTGTCGCAAATTTTAAATATCCCAGGGATTGCCTTTTCTATAGTAAATTATTCAAAAACTAATTTTCAACTGTCACAAATTTTAAATATCCCAGGGATTGCCTTTTCTATAGTAAATTTTTCAAAAAATAATTTTATACTGTCGCAAATTTTAAATATCCCAGGGATTGACTTTTCTATAGTAAATTATTCAAAAACTAATTTTCAACTGTCACAAATTTTAAATATCCCAGGGATTGACTTTTCTATAGTAAATTATTCAAAAAATAATTTTATACTGTCGCAAATTTTAAATATCCCAGGGATTGACTTTTCTATAGTAAATTATTCAAAAAATAATTTTATACTGTCACAAATTTTAATTGCGCCAGGGATTGACTTTTCTATAGTAAATTATTCAAAAAATAATTTTATACTGTCACAAATTTTAAATATCCCAGGGATTGCCTTTTCTATAGTAAATTATTCAAAAACTAATTTTATACTGTCACAAATTTTAAATATCCCAGGGATTGACTTTTCTATAGTAAATTATTCAAAAAATAATTTTATACTGTCACAAATTTTAATTACGCCAGGGATTGCCTTTTCTATAGTAAATTTTTCAAAAAATAATTTTCAACTGTCACAAATTTTAATTGCGCCAGGGATTGACTTTTCTATAGTAAATTATTCAAAAAATAATTTTATACTGTCACAAATTTTAATTGCGCCAGGGATTGACTTTTCTATAGTAAATTATTCAAAAAATAATTTTATACTGTCGCAAATTTTAATTACGCCAGGGATTGCCTTTTCTATAGTAAATTATTCAAAAAATAATTTTATACTGTCACAAATTTTAATTGCGCCAGGGATTGACTTTTCTATAGTAAATTATTCAAAAAATAATTTTATACTGTCACAAATTTTAATTGCGCCAGGGATTGACTTTTCTATAGTAAATTATTCAAAAAATAATTTTATACTGTCACAAATTTTAATTGCGCCAGGGATTGACTTTTCTATAGTAAATTATTCAAAAAATAATTTTATACTGTCGCAAATTTTAAATATCCCAGGGATTGACTTTTCTATAGTAAATTATTCAAAAAATAATTTTATACTGTCACAAATTTTAAATATCCCAGGGATTGACTTTTCTATAGTAAATTATTCAAAAACTAATTTTATACTGTCACAAATTTTAATTGCGCCAGGGATTGACTTTTCTATAGTAAATTATTCAAAAACTAATTTTATACTGTCACAAATTTTAAATATCCCAGGGATTGACTTTTCTATAGTAAATTATTCAAAAAATAATTTTATACTGTCACAAATTTTAAATATCCCAGGGATTGACTTTTCTATAGTAAATTATTCAAAAAATAATTTTATACTGTCACAAATTTTAATTACGCCAGGGATTGCCTTTTCTATAGTAAATTTTTCAAAAAATAATTTTCAACTGTCACAAATTTTAATTGCGCCAGGGATTGACTTTTCTATAGTAAATTATTCAAAAAATAATTTTATACTGTCACAAATTTTAATTGCGCCAGGGATTGACTTTTCTATAGTAAATTATTCAAAAAATAATTTTATACTGTCGCAAATTTTAATTGCGCCAGGGATTGACTTTTCTATAGTAAATTATTCAAAAAATAATTTTCAACTGTCACAAATTTTAATTACGCCAGGGATTGACTTTTCTATAGTAAATTTTTCAAAAACTAATTTTATACTGTCACAAATTTTAATTACGCCAGGGATTGACTTTTCTATAGTAAATTATTCAAAAAATAATTTTATACTGTCACAAATTTTAATTGCGCCAGGGATTGACTTTTCTATAGTAAATTATTCAAAAAATAATTTTCAACTGTCACAAATTTTAATTACGCCAGGGATTGACTTTTCTATAGTAAATTATTCAAAACTAATTTTATACTGTCACAAATTTTAATTACGCCAGGGATTGACTTTTCTATAGTGAATTATTCAAAAAATAATTTTATACTGTCACAAATTTTAATTGCGCCAGGGATTGACTTTTCTATAGTAAATTATTCAAAAACTAATTTTATACTGTCGCAAATTTTAAATATCCCAGGGATTGCCTTTTCTATAGTAAATTATTCAAAAAATAATTTTCAACTGTCACAAATTTTAATTGCGCCAGGGATTGACTTTTCTATAGTAAATTATTCAAAAAATAATTTTCAACTGTCACAAATTTTAATTGCGCCAGGGATTGACTTTTCTATAGTAAATTATTCAAAAACTAATTTTCAACTGTCACAAATTTTAATTACGCCAGGGATTGACTTTTCTATAGTAAATTATTCAAAAACTAATTTTATACTGTCACAAATTTTAATTGCGCCAGGGATTGACTTTTCTATAGTAAATTTTTCAAAAAATAATTTTATACTGTCGCAAATTTTAAATATCCCAGGGTTTGACTTTTCTATAGTAAATTATTCAAAAAATAATTTTATACTGTCACAAATTTTAATTACGCCAGGGATTGACTTTTCTATAGTAAATTATTCAAAAAATAATTTTCAACTGTCACAAATTTTAATTACGCCAGGGATTGACTTTTCTATAGTAAATTATTCAAAAACTAATTTTATACTGTCACAAATTTTAATTGCGCCAGGGATTGACTTTTCTATAGTAAATTATTCAAAAACTAATTTTATACTGTCACAAATTTTAATTACGCCAGGGATTGACTTTTCTATAGTAAATTATTCAAAAAATAATTTTATACTGTCGCAAATTTTAAATATCCCAGGGATTGACTTTTCTATAGTAAATTATTCAAAAACTAATTTTATTCTGTCACAAATTTTAATTACGCCAGGGATTGACTTTTCTATAGTAAATTATTCAAAAACTAATTTTATACTGTCACAAATTTTAATTGCGCCAGGGATTGACTTTTCTATAGTAAATTATTCAAAAAATAATTTTATACTGTCACAAATTTTAAATATCCCAGGGATTGACTTTTCTATAGTAAATTATTCAAAAACTAATTTTATACTGTCGCAAATTTTAAATATCCCAGGGATTGACTTTTCTATAGTAAATTATTCAAAAAATAATTTTATACTGTCACAAATTTTAATTGCGCCAGGGATTGACTTTTCTATAGTAAATTATTCAAAAAATAATTTTATACTGTCACAAATTTTAAATATCCCAGGGATTGACTTTTCTATAGTAAATTATTCAAAAACTAATTTTCAACTGTCACAAATTTTAATTGCGCCAGGGATTGACTTTTCTATAGTAAATTATTCAAAAAATAATTTTATACTGTCGCAAATTTTAATTACGCCAGGGATTGCCTTTTCTATAGTAAATTATTCAAAAAATAATTTTATACTGTCGCAAATTTTAAATATCCCAGGGATTGACTTTTCTATAGTAAATTATTCAAAAAATAATTTTCAACTGTCGCAAATTTTAATTACGCCAGGGATTGCCTTTTCTATAGTAAATTATTCAAAAACTAATTTTATACTGTCACAAATTTTAATTGCGCCAGGGATTGCCTTTTCTATAGTAAATTATTCAAAAACTAATTTTATACTGTCGCAAATTTTAAATATCCCAGGGATTGACTTTTCTATAGTAAATTATTCAAAAAATAATTTTCAACTGTCACAAATTTTAATTACGCCAGGGATTGACTTTTCTATAGTAAATTATTCAAAAACTAATTTTATACTGTCACAAATTTTAATTACGCCAGGGATTGACTTTTCTATAGTAAATTATTCAAAAACTAATTTTATACTGTCACAAATTTTAATTACGCCAGGGATTGACTTTTCTATAGTAAATTATTCAAAAACTAATTTTCAACTGTCACAAATTTTAATTACGCCAGGGATTGACTTTTCTATAGTAAATTATTCAAAAACTAATTTTATACTGTCACAAATTTTAATTGCGCCAGGGATTGACTTTTCTATAGTAAATTATTCAAAAAATAATTTTCAACTGTCGCAAATTTTAATTACGCCAGGGATTGCCTTTTCTATAGTAAATTATTCAAAAACTAATTTTATACTGTCACAAATTTTAATTGCGCCAGGGATTGCCTTTTCTATAGTAAATTATTCAAAAACTAATTTTCAACTGTCACAAATTTTAATTACGCCAGGGATTGCCTTTTCTATAGTAAATTTTTCAAAAAATAATTTTCAACTGTCACAAATTTTAATTGCGCCAGGGATTGACTTTTCTATAGTAAATTATTCAAAAAATAATTTTATACTGTCACAAATTTTAATTGCGCCAGGGATTGACTTTTCTATAGTAAATTATTCAAAAAATAATTTTATACTGTCGCAAATTTTAATTACGCCAGGGATTGCCTTTTCTATAGTAAATTATTCAAAAAATAATTTTATACTGTCACAAATTTTAATTGCGCCAGGGATTGACTTTTCTATAGTAAATTATTCAAAAACTAATTTTATACTGTCACAAATTTTAATTACGCCAGGGATTGACTTTTCTATAGTAAATTATTCAAAAACTAATTTTATACTGTCACAAATTTTAATTACGCCAGGGATTGACTTTTCTATAGTAAATTATTCAAAAACTAATTTTATACTGTCACAAATTTTAATTGCGCCAGGGATTGACTTTTCTATAGTAAATTATTCAAAAACTAATTTTATACTGTCGCAAATTTTAAATATCCCAGGGATTGCCTTTTCTATAGTAAATTATTCAAAAAATAATTTTATACTGTCACAAATTTTAAATATCCCAGGGATTGACTTTTCTATAGTAAATTATTCAAAAAATAATTTTCAACTGTCACAAATTTTAATTGCGCCAGGGATTGACTTTTCTATAGTAAATTATTCAAAAACTAATTTTATACTGTCACAAATTTTAATTACGCCAGGGATTGACTTTTCTATAGTAAATTATTCAAAAACTAATTTTATACTGTCGCAAATTTTAAATATCCCAGGGATTGACTTTTCTATAGTAAATTTTTCAAAAAATAATTTTATACTGTCGCAAATTTTAATTACGCCAGGGATTGACTTTTCTATAGTAAATTATTCAAAAACTAATTTTATACTGTCGCAAATTTTAAATATCCCAGGGATTGACTTTTCTATAGTAAATTATTCAAAAAATAATTTTATACTGTCACAAATTTTAATTGCGCCAGGGATTGACTTTTCTATAGTAAATTATTCAAAAAATAATTTTCAACTGTCACAAATTTTAATTACGCCAGGGATTGACTTTTCTATAGTAAATTATTCAAAAAATAATTTTCAACTGTCACAAATTTTAATTACGCCAGGGATTGACTTTTCTATAGTAAATTATTCAAAAACTAATTTTATACTGTCACAAATTTTAATTGCGCCAGGGATTGACTTTTCTATAGTAAATTATTCAAAAACTAATTTTATACTGTCGCAAATTTTAAATATCCCAGGGATTGCCTTTTCTATAGTAAATTATTCAAAAAATAATTTTATACTGTCACAAATTTTAATTGCGCCAGGGATTGACTTTTCTATAGTAAATTATTCAAAAAATAATTTTCAACTGTCACAAATTTTAATTACGCCAGGGATTGACTTTTCTATAGTAAATTTTTCAAAAACTAATTTTATACTGTCACAAATTTTAAATATCCCAGGGATTGACTTTTCTATAGTAAATTATTCAAAAACTAATTTTATACTGTCACAAATTTTAATTACGCCAGGGATTGACTTTTCTATAGTAAATTATTCAAAAACTAATTTTATACTGTCACAAATTTTTATTACGCCAGGGATTGACTTTTCTATAGTAAATTATTCAAAAACCAATTTTATACTGTCACAAATTTTAATTACGCCAGGGATTGACTTTTCTATAGTAAATTATTCAAAAAATAATTTTATACTGTCACAAATTTTAATTACGCCAGGGATTGACTTTTCTATAGTAAATTATTCAAAAACTAATTTTATACTGTCGCAAATTTTAAATATCCCAGGGATTGCCTTTTCTATAGTAAATTATTCAAAAAATAATTTTCAACTGTCACAAATTTTAATTGCGCCAGGGATTGCCTTTTCTATAGTAAATTATTCAAAAACTAATTTTATACTGTCGCAAATTTTAATTGCGCCAGGGATTGACTTTTCTATAGTAAATTATTCAAAAAATAATTTTATACTGTCACAAATTTTAATTGCGCCAGGGATTGACTTTTCTATAGTAAATTATTCAAAAAATAATTTTATACTGTCGCAAATTTTAATTACGCCAGGGATTGCCTTTTCTATAGTAAATTATTCAAAAACTAATTTTATACTGTCACAAATTTTAATTGCGCCAGGGATTGACTTTTCTATAGTAAATTATTCAAAAACTAATTTTATACTGTCGCAAATTTTAAATATCCCAGGGATTGCCTTTTCTATAGTAAATTATTCAAAAACTAATTTTATACTGTCACAAATTTTAAATATCCCAGGGATTGACTTTTCTATAGTAAATTATTCAAAAAATAATTTTATACTGTCACAAATTTTAATTACGCCAGGGATTGACTTTTCTATAGTAAATTATTCAAAAACTAATTTTATACTGTCACAAATTTTAATTGCGCCAGGGATTGACTTTTCTATAGTAAATTATTCAAAAACTAATTTTATACTGTCACAAATTTTAAATATCCCAGGGATTGACTTTTCTATAGTAAATTTTTCAAAAAATAATTTTATACTGTCACAAATTTTAATTACGCCAGGGATTGACTTTTCTATAGTAAATTATTCAAAAACTAATTTTATACTGTCACAAATTTTAATTACGCCAGGGATTGACTTTTCTATAGTAAATTATTCAAAAAATAATTTTCAACTGTCACAAATTTTAATTACGCCAGGGATTGACTTTTCTATAGTAAATTATTCAAAAACTAATTTTATACTGTCACAAATTTTAATTGCGCCAGGGATTGACTTTTCTATAGTAAATTATTCAAAAACTAATTTTATACTGTCGCAAATTTTAATTACGCCAGGGATTGCCTTTTCTATAGTAAATTACTCAAAAAATAATTTTATACTGTCACAAATTTTAATTGCGCCAGGGATTGACTTTTCTATAGTAAATTATTCAAAAACTAATTTTATACTGTCGCAAATTTTAAATATCCCAGGGATTGACTTTTCTATAGTAAATTATTCAAAAAATAATTTTATACTGTCACAAATTTTAATTACGCCAGGGATTGACTTTTCTATAGTAAATTATTCAAAAACTAATTTTATACTGTCACAAATTTTAATTGCGCCAGGGATTGACTTTTCTATAGTAAATTATTCAAAAACTAATTTTATACTGTCGCAAATTTTAATTACGCCAGGGATTGCCTATTCTATAGTAAATTATTCAAAAAATAATTTTATACTGTCACAAATTTTAAATATCCCAGGGATTGACTTTTCTATAGTAAATTTTTCAAAAAATAATTTTATACTGTCACAAATTTTAATTACGCCAGGGATTGACTTTTCTATAGTAAATTATTCAAAAACTAATTTTATACTGTCACAAATTTTAATTACGCCAGGGATTGACTTTTCTATAGTAAATTATTCAAAAAATAATTTTCAACTGTCACAAATTTTAATTACGCCAGGGATTGACTTTTCTATAGTAAATTATTCAAAAACTAATTTTATACTGTCGCAAATTTTAATTACGCCAGGGATTGCCTTTTCTATAGTAAATTATTCAAAAACTAATTTTATACTGTCACAAATTTTAATTGCGCCAGGGATTGACTTTTCTATAGTAAATTATTCAAAAACTAATTTTATACTGTCACAAATTTTAATTACGCCAGGGATTGACTTTTCTATAGTAAATTATTCAAAAAATAATTTTCAACTGTCGCAAATTTTAATTGCGCCAGGGATTGACTTTTCTATAGTAAATTATTCAAAAACTAATTTTATACTGTCGCAAATTTTAATTACGCCAGGGATTGACTTTTCTATAGTAAATTTACTATAGAAAAGTCAATCCCTGGGATATTTAAAATTTGCGACAGTATAAAATTAGTTTTTGAAAAATTTACTATAGAAAAGTCAATCCCTGGCGCAATTAAAATTTGTGACAGTATAAAATTATTTTTTGAATAATTTACTATAGAAAAGTCAATCCCTGGCGCAATTAAAATTTGCGACAGTTGAAAATTATTTTTTGAATAATTTACTATAGAAAAGTCAATCCCTGGCGTAATTAAAATTTGTGACAGTATAAAATTAGTTTTTGAATAATTTACTATAGAAAAGTCAATCCCTGGCGTAATTAAAATTTGTGACAGTATAAAATTATTTTTTGAATAATTTACTATAGAAAAGGCAATCCCTGGCGTAATTAAAATTTGCGACAGTATAAAATTAGTTTTTGAATAATTTACTATAGAAAAGTCAATCCCTGGCGCAATTAAAATTTGTGACAGTATAAAATTAGTTTTTGAATAATTTACTATAGAAAAGTCAATCCCTGGCGTAATTAAAATTTGTGACAGTTGAAAATTATTTTTTGAATAATTTACTATAGAAAAGTCAATCCCTGGCGTAATTAAAATTTGTGACAGTATAAAATTAGTTTTTGAATAATTTACTATAGAAAAGTCAATCCCTGGCGTAATTAAAATTTGTGACAGTATAAAATTATTTTTTGAATAATTTACTATAGAAAAGGCAATCCCTGGCGTAATTAAAATTTGCGACAGTATAAAATTATTTTTTGAATAATTTACTATAGAAAAGTCAATCCCTGGCGCAATTAAAATTTGTGACAGTATAAAATTATTTTTTGAATAATTTACTATAGAAAAGTCAATCCCTGGCGTAATTAAAATTTGTGACAGTTGAAAATTATTTTTTGAATAATTTACTATAGAAAAGTCAATCCCTGGCGCAATTAAAATTTGTGACAGTTGAAAATTATTTTTTGAATAATTTACTATAGAAAAGTCAATCCCTGGCGCAATTAAAATTTGTGACAGTATAAAATTATTTTTTGAATAATTTACTATAGAAAAGTCAATCCCTGGCGTAATTAAAATTTGTGACAGTATAAAATTAGTTTTTGAATAATTTACTATAGAAAAGTCAATCCCTGGCGTAATTAAAATTTGTGACAGTATAAAATTAGTTTTTGAATAATTTACTATAGAAAAGTCAATCCCTGGCGTAATTAAAATTTGTGACAGTATAAAATTAGTTTTTGAATAATTTACTATAGAAAAGTCAATCCCTGGCGCAATTAAAATTTGTGACAGTATAAAATTATTTTTTGAATAATTTACTATAGAAAAGTCAATCCCTGGCGCAATTAAAATTTGTGACAGTATAAAATTATTTTTTGAATAATTTACTATAGAAAAGTCAATCCCTGGGATATTTAAAATTTGCGACAGTATAAAATTATTTTTTGAATAATTTACTATAGAAAAGTCAATCCCTGGGATATTTAAAATTTGCGACAGTTGAAAATTAGTTTTTGAATAATTTACTATAGAAAAGTCAATCCCTGGCGTAATTAAAATTTGTGACAGTATAAAATTATTTTTTGAATAATTTACTATAGAAAAGGCAATCCCTGGCGTAATTAAAATTTGCGACAGTATAAAATTAGTTTTTGAATAATTTACTATAGAAAAGTCAATCCCTGGCGCAATTAAAATTTGTGACAGTATAAAATTAGTTTTTGAATAATTTACTATAGAAAAGTCAATCCCTGGCGTAATTAAAATTTGCGACAGTATAAAATTATTTTTTGAATAATTTACTATAGAAAAGTCAATCCCTGGGATATTTAAAATTTGCGACAGTTGAAAATTAGTTTTTGAATAATTTACTATAGAAAAGTCAATCCCTGGCGTAATTAAAATTTGTGACAGTATAAAATTATTTTTTGAATAATTTACTATAGAAAAGTCAATCCCTGGGATATTTAAAATTTGCGACAGTATAAAATTATTTTTTGAATAATTTACTATAGAAAAGTCAATCCCTGGGATATTTAAAATTTGCGACAGTTGAAAATTAGTTTTTGAATAATTTACTATAGAAAAGTCAATCCCTGGCGTAATTAAAATTTGTGACAGTTGAAAATTATTTTTTGAAAAATTTACTATATAAAAGGCAATCCCTGGGATATTTAAAATTTGTGACAGTATAAAATTAGTTTTTGAATAATTTACTATAGAAAAGTCAATCCCTGGCGCAATTAAAATTTGTGACAGTTGAAAATTATTTTTTGAATAATTTACTATAGAAAAGTCAATCCCTGGCGCACATAAAATTTGTGACAGTATAAAATTAGTTTTTGAATAATTTACTATAGAAAAGGCAATCCCTGGGATATTTAAAATTTGCGACAGTATAAAATTAGTTTTTGAATAATTTACTATAGAAAAGTCAATCCCTGGCGCAATTAAAATTTGTGACAGTATAAAATTATTTTTTGAATAATTTACTATAGAAAAGTCAATCCCTGGGATATTTAAAATTTGCGACAGTATAAAATTATTTTTTGAAAAATTTACTATAGAAAAGTCAATCCCTGGGATATTTAAAATTTGTGACAGTATAAAATTATTTTTTGAATAATTTACTATAGAAAAGGCAATCCCTGGGATATTTAAAATTTGTGACAGTTGAAAATTAGTTTTTGAATAATTTACTATAGAAAAGTCAATCCCTGGCGTAATTAAAATTTGCGACAGTATAAAATTATTTTTTGAAAAATTTACTATAGAAAAGTCAATCCCTGGGATATTTAAAATTTGTGACAGTATAAAATTATTTTTTGAATAATTTACTATAGAAAAGGCAATCCTGGGATATTTAAAATTTGCGACAGTATAAAATTAGTTTTTGAATAATTTACTATAGAAAAGTCAATCCCTGGCGCAATTAAAATTTGTGACAGTATAAAATTAGTTTTTGAATAATTTACTATAGAAAAGGCAATCCCTGGCGTAATTAAAATTTGCGAAAGTATAAAATTAGTTTTTGAATAATTTACTATAGAAAAGGCAATCCCTGGCGTAATTAAAATTTGCGACAGTATAAAATTATTTTTTGAAAAATTTACTATAGAAAAGTCAATCCCTGGGATATTTAAAATTTGCGACAGTATAAAATTATTTTTTGAATAATTTACTATAGAAAAGTCAATCCCTGGCGTAATTAAAATTTGTGACAGTATAAAATTAGTTTTTGAATAATTTACTATAGAAAAGTCAATCCCTGGCGCAATTAAAATTTGTGACAGTTGAAAAATTAGTTTTTGAATAATTTACTATAGAAAAGTCAATCCCTGGCGTAATTAAAATTTGCGACAGTATAAAATTATTTTTTGAAAAATTTACTATAGAAAAGTCAATCCCTGGGATATTTAAAATTTGTGACAGTATAAAATTATTTTTTGAATAATTTACTATAGAAAAGGCAATCCCTGGGATATTTAAAATTTGCGACAGTATAAAATTAGTTTTTGAATAATTTACTATAGAAAAGTCAATCCCTGGCGCAATTAAAATTTGTGACAGTATAAAATTAGTTTTTGAATAATTTACTATAGAAAAGTCAATCCCTGGCGTAATTAAAATTTGTGACAGTATAAAATTATTTTTTGAATAATTTACTATAGAAAAGTCAATCCCTGGGATATTTAAAATTTGCGACAGTATAAAATTAGTTTTTGAATAATTTACTATAGAAAAGTCAATCCCTGGCGCAATTAAAATTTGTGACAGTTGAAAATTATTTTTTGAATAATTTACTATAGAAAAGTCAATCCCTGGCGCAATTAAAATTTGTGACAGTATAAAATTATTTTTTGAATAATTTACTATAGAAAAGTCAATCCCTGGGATATTTAAAATTTGCGACAGTATAAAATTATTTTTTGAATAATTTACTATAGAAAAGTCAATCCCTGGGATATTTAAAATTTGCGACAGTTGAAAATTAGTTTTTGAATAATTTACTATAGAAAAGTCAATCCCTGGCGTAATTAAAATTTGTGACAGTATAAAATTAGTTTTTGAATAATTTACTATAGAAAAGTCAATCCCTGGCGTAATTAAAATTTGTGACAGTTGAAAATTATTTTTTGAATAATTTACTATAGAAAAGTCAATCCCTGGCGCAATTAAATTTTTCAAAAACTAATTTTATACTGTCGCAAATTTTAAATATCCCAGGGATTGACTTTTCTATAGTAAATTATTCAAAAACTAATTTTATACTGTCACAAATTTTAATTGCGCCAGGGATTGACTTTTCTATAGTAAATTTTTCAAAAACTAATTTTATACTGTCACAAATTTTATGTGCGCCAGGGATTGCCTTTTCTATAGTAAATTATTCAAAAACTAATTTTATACTGTCACAAATTTTAATTACGCCAGGGATTGCCTTTTCTATAGTAAATTATTCAAAAACTAATTTTATACTGTCGCAAATTTTAAATATCCCAGGGATTGCCTTTTCTATAGTAAATTATTCAAAAAATAATTTTATACTGTCGCCAAATTTTAAATACGCCAGGGATTGACTTTTCTATAGTAAATTATTCAAAAACTAATTTTATACTGTCACAAATTTTAATTGCGCCAGGGATTGACTTTTCTATAGTAAATTATTCAAAAACTAATTTTATACTGTCGCAAATTTTAAATATCCCAGGGATTGACTTTTCTATAGTAAATTATTCAAAAACTATTTTTATACTGTCGCAAATTTTAATTACGCCAGGGATTGACTTTTCTATAGTAAATTATTCAAAAAATAATTTTATACTGTCACAAATTTTAATTGCGCCAGGGATTGCCTTTTCTATAGTAAATTATTCAAAAAATAATTTTATACTGTCACAAATTTTAATTGCGCCAGGGATTGACTTTTCTATAGTAAATTATTCAAAAAATAATTTTATACTGTCACAAATTTTAAATATCCCAGGGATTGACTTTTCTATAGTAAATTATTCAAAAAATAATTTTATACTGTCGCAAATTTTAAATATCCCAGGGATTGACTTTTCTATAGTAAATTATTCAAAAACTAATTTTATACTGTCACAAATTTTAAATATCCCAGGGATTGACTTTTCTATAGTAAATTTTTCAAAAAATAATTTTATACTGTCACAAATTTTAAATATCCCAGGGATTGACTTTTATATAGTAAATTATTCAAAAAATAATTTTATACTGTCACAAATTTTAATTACGCCAGGGATTGCCTTTTCTATAGTAAATTATTCAAAAACTAATTTTATACTGTCACAAATTTTAATTACGCCAGGGATTGCCTTTTCTATAGTAAATTATTCAAAAACTAATTTTATACTGTCACAAATTTTAAATATCCCAGGGATTGACTTTTCTATAGTAAATTATTCAAAAAATAATTTTATACTGTCACAAATTTTAATTACGCCAGGGATTGACTTTTCTATAGTAAATTATTCAAAAACTAATTTTATACTGTCACAAATTTTAATTACGCCAGGGATTGACTTTTCTATAGTAAATTATTCAAAAACTAATTTTATACTGTCGCAAATTTTAAATATCCCAGGGATTGACTTTTCTATAGTAAATTATTCAAAAACTAATTTTATACTGTCGCAAATTTTAATTACGCCAGGGATTGACTTTTCTATAGTAAATTATTCAAAAAATAATTTTATACTGTCACAAATTTTAATTGCGCCAGGGATTGCCTTTTCTATAGTAAATTATTCAAAAAATAATTTTATACTGTCACAAATTTTAATTGCGCCAGGGATTGACTTTTCTATAGTAAATTATTCAAAAAATAATTTTATACTGTCACAAATTTTAAATATCCCAGGGATTGACTTTTCTATAGTAAATTATTCAAAAAATAATTTTATACTGTCGCAAATTTTAAATATCCCAGGGATTGACTTTTCTATAGTAAATTATTCAAAAACTAATTTTATACTGTCACAAATTTTAAATATCCCAGGGATTGACTTTTCTATAGTAAATTATTCAAAAAATAATTTTATACTGTGACAAATTTTAATTGCGCCAGGGATTGACTTTTCTATAGTAAATTATTCAAAAAATAATTTTATACTGTCACAAATTTTAATTACGCCAGGGATTGCCTTTTCTATAGTAAATTATTCAAAAACTAATTTTATACTGTCACAAATTTTAATTACGCCAGGGATTGCCTTTTCTATAGTAAATTATTCAAAAACTAATTTTATACTGTCACAAATTTTAAATATCCCAGGGATTGACTTTTCTATAGTAAATTATTCAAAAAATAATTTTTTACTGTCACAAATTTTAATTACGCCAGGGATTGACTTTTCTATAGTAAATTATTCAAAAACTAATTTTATACTGTCACAAATTTTAATTGCGCCAGGGATTGCCTTTTCTATAGTAAATTATTCAAAAAATAATTTTATACTGTCGCAAATTTTAAATATCCCAGGGATTGACTTTTCTATAGTAAATTATTCAAAAAATAATTTTCAACTGTCACAAATTTTAAATATCCCAGGGATTGATTTTTCTATAGTAAATTTTTCAAAAACTAATTTTATACTGTCACAAATTTTAATTACGCCAGGGATTGACTTTTCTATAGTAAATTATTCAAAAACTAATTTTATACTGTCACAAATTTTAATTACGCCAGGGATTGCCTTTTCTATAGTAAATTATTCAAAAACTAATTTTATACTGTCACAAATTTTAAATATCCCAGGGATTGACTTTTCTATAGTAAATTATTCAAAAAATAATTTTATACTGTCACAAATTTTAATTACGCCAGGGATTGACTTTTCTATAGTAAATTATTCAAAAACTAATTTTATACTGTCACAAATTTTAATTACGCCAGGGATTGACTTTTCTATAGTAAATTATTCAAAAACTAATTTTATACTGTCGCAAATTTTAAATATCCCAGGGATTGACTTTTCTATAGTAAATTATTCAAAAACTAATTTTATACTGTCGCAAATTTTAATTACGCCAGGGATTGCCTTTTCTATAGTAAATTATTCAAAAAATAATTTTATACTGTCACAAATTTTAATTGCGCCAGGATTGCCTTTCCTATAGTAAATTATTCAAAAAATAATTTTATACTGTCACAAATTTTAAATATCCCAGGGATTGACTTTTCTATAGTAAATTATTCAAAAACTAATTTTATACTGTCGCAAATTTTAATTACGCCAGGGATTGCCTTGTCTATAGTAAATTATTCAAAAACTAATTTTATACTGTCGCAAATTTTAATTACGCCAGGGATTGACTTTTCTATAGTAAATTATTCAAAAACTAATTTTATACTGTCGCAAATTTTAAATATCCCAGGGATTGCCTTTTCTATAGTAAATTATTCAAAAAATAATTTTATACTGTCGCAAATTTTAAATATCCAGGGATTGACTTTTCTATAGTAAATTATTCAAAAAACTAATTTTATACTGTCGCAAATTTTAAATATCCCAGGGATTGACTTTTCTATAGTAAATTATTCAAAAAATAATTTTATACTGTCACAAATTTTAATTGCGCAGGGATTGACTTTTCTATAGTAAATTATTCAAAAAATAATTTTATACTGTCACAAATTTTAATTACGCCAGGGATTGACTTTTCTATAGTAAATTATTCAAAAACTAATTTTCAACTGTCACAAATTTTAAATATCCCAGGGATTGACTTTTCTATAGTAAATTATTCAAAAAATAATTTTATACTGTCGCAAATTTTAAATATCCAGGGATTGCCTTTTTATATAGTAAATTTTTCAAAAAATAATTTTCAACTGTCACAAATTTTAATTACGCCAGGGATTGCCTTTTCTATAGTAAATTATTCAAAAAATAATTTTATACTGTCGCAAATTTTAATTACGCCAGGGATTGCCTTTTCTATAGTAAATTATTCAAAAAATAATTTTATACTGTCACAAATTTTAAATATCCCAGGGATTGACTTTTCTATAGTAAATTATTCAAAAACTAATTTTATACTGTCACAAATTTTAAATATCCCAGGGATTGACTTTTCTATAGTAAATTATTCAAAAAATAATTTTCAACTGTCACAAATTTTAAATATCCCAGGGATTGCCTTTTCTATAGTAAATTATTCAAAAAATAATTTTATACTGTCGCAAATTTTAAATATCCCAGGGATTGACTTTTCTATAGTAAATTATTCAAAAACTAATTTTATACTGTCGCAAATTTTAAATATCCCAGGGATTGACTTTTCTATAGTAAATTATTCAAAAAATAATTTTATACTGTCACAAATTTTAATTGCGCCAGGGATTGACTTTTCTATAGTAAATTATTCAAAAAATAATTTTCAACTGTCACAAATTTTAATTACGCCAGGGATTGACTTTTCTATAGTAAATTATTCAAAAACTAATTTTATACTGTCGCAAATTTTAAATATCCCAGGGATTGCCTTTTATATAGTAAATTTTTCAAAAATAATTTTCAACTGTCACAAATTTTAATTACGCCAGGGATTGCCTTTTCTATAGTAATTATTCAAAAAATAATTTTATACTGTCACAAATTTTAATTGCGCCAGGGATTGACTTTTCTATAGTAAATTATTCAAAAACTAATTTTATACTGCCACAAATTTTAAATATCCCAGGGATTGCCTTTTATATAGTAAATTTTTCAAAAAATAATTTTCAACTGTCACAAATTTTAATTGCGCAGGGATTGACTTTTCTATAGTAAATTATTCAAAAAATAATTTTCAACTGTCACAAATTTTAATTGCGCCAGGGATTGACTTTTCTATAGTAAATTATTCAAAAACTAATTTTATACTGTCCCAAATTTTAATTACGCCAGGGATTGACTTTTCTATAGTAAATTATTCAAAAAATAATTTTATACTGTCGCAAATTTTAATTACGCCAGGGATTGCCTTTTCTATAGTAAATTATTCAAAAACTAATTTTATACTGTCACAAATTTTAATTGCGCCAGGGATTGACTTTTCTATAGTAAATTATTCAAAAACTAATTTTATACTGTCGCAAATTTTAAATATCCCAGGGATTGCCTTTTCTATAGTAAATTATTCAAAAAATAATTTTATACTGTCACAAATTTTAATTGCGCCAGGGATTGACTTTTCTATAGTAAATTATTCAAAAACTAATTTTATACTGTCGCAAATTTTAATTGCGCCAGGGATTGACTTTTCTATAGTAAATTATTCAAAAAATAATTTTATACTGTCACAAATTTTAATTACGCCAGGGATTGCCTTTTCTATAGTAAATTATTCAAAAACTAATTTTATACTGTCACAAATTTTAATTGCGCCAGGGATTGCCTTTTCTATAATAAATTATTCAAAAACTAATTTTCAACTGTCACAAATTTTAAATATCCCAGGGATTGACTTTTCTATAGTAAATTATTCAAAAAATAATTTTATACTGTCGCAAATTTTAAATATCCCAGGGATTGACTTTTCTATAGTAAATTATTCAAAAACTAATTTTATACTGTCACAAATTTTAATTGCGCCAGGGATTGACTTTTCTATAGTAAATTATTCAAAAAATAATTTTATACTGTCGCAAATTTTAAATATCCCAGGGATTGACTTTCTATAGTAAATTATTCAAAAACTAATTTTCAACTGTCACAAATTTTTAAATATCCCAGGGATTGACTTTTCTATAGTAAATTATTCAAAAAATAATTTTATACTGTCGCAAATTTTAAATATCCCAGGGATTGACTTTTCTATAGTAAATTATTCAAAAACTAATTTTATACTGTCACAAATTTTAATTGCGCCAGGGATTGACTTTTCTATAGTAAATTATTCAAAAAATAATTTTATACTGTCGCAAATTTTAATTACGCCAGGGATTGCCTTTTCTATAGTAAATTATTCAAAAAATAATTTTATACTGTCACAAATTTTAAATATCCAGGGATTGACTTTTCTATAGTAAATTATTCAAAAAATAATTTTATACTGTCACAAATTTTAAATATCCGAGGGATGACTTTTCTATAGTAAATTATTCAAAAACTAATTTTATACTGTCGCAAATTTTAAATATCACAGGGATTGACTTTTCTATAGTAAATTATTCAAAAACTAATTTTATACTGTCACAAATTTTAATTGCGCCAGGGATTGACTTTTCTATAGTAAATTATTCAAAAACTAATTTTATACTGTCGCAAATTTTAAATATCCCAGGGATTGACTTTTCTATAGTAAATTATTCAAAAACTAATTTTATACTGTCACAAATTTTAAATATCCCAGGGATTGACTTTTCTATAGTAAATTTTTCAAAAACTAATTTTATACTGTCACAAATTTTAAATATCCCAGGGATTGACTTTTCTATAGTAAATTATTCAAAAAATAATTTTATACTGTCGCAAATTTTAAATATCCCAGGGATTGACTTTTCTATAGTAAATTATTCAAAAACTAATTTTATACTGTCGCAAATTTTAAATATCCCAGGGATTGCCTTTTCTATAGTAAATTATTCAAAAAATAATTTTATACTGTCGCAAATTTTAAATATCCCAGGGATTGACTTTTCTATAGTAAATTATTCAAAAACTAATTTTATACTGTCACAAATTTTAAATATCCCAGGGATTGACTTTTCTATAGTAAATTATTCAAAAAATAATTTTATACTGTCGCAAATTTTAATTGCGCCAGGGATTGACTTTTCTATAGTAAATTATTCAAAAAATAATTTTATACTGTCACAAATTTTAATTACGCCAGGGATTGCCTTTTCTATAGTAAATTATTCAAAAACTAATTTTATACTGTCACAAATTTTAAATATCCCAGGGATTGCCTTTTATATAGTAAATTTTTCAAAAAATAATTTTCAACTGTCACAAATTTTAATTGCGAAAGGGATTGACTTTTCTATAGTAAATTATTCAAAAACTAATTTTATACTGTCACAAATTTTAATTGCGCCAGGGATTGACTTTTCTATAGTAAATTATTCAAAAAATAATTTTATACTGTCACAAATTTTAAATATCCCAGGGATTGCCTTTTATATAGTAAATTTTTCAAAAAATAATTTTCAACTGTCACAAATTTTAATTGCGCCAGGGATTGCCTTTTCTATAGTAAATTATTCAAAAACTAATTTTCAACTGTCGCAAATTTTAAATATCCCAGGGATTGACTTTTCTATAGTAAATTATTCAAAAACTAATTTTATACTGTCACAAATTTTAATTGCGCCAGGGATTGACTTTTCTATAGTAAATTATTCAAAAACTAATTTTATACTGTCGCAAATTTTAAATATCCCAGGGATTGACTTTTCTATAGTAAATTATTCAAAAACTAATTTTATACTGTCACAAATTTTAATTGCGCCAGGGATTGACTTTTCTATAGTAAATTATTCAAAAAATAATTTTCAACTGTCACAAATTTTAATTGCGCCAGGGATTGACTTTTCTATAGTAAATTATTCAAAAACTAATTTTATACTGTCACAAATTTTAAATATCCCAGGGATTGACTTTTCTATAGTAAATTATTCAAAAAATAATTTTCAACTGTCACAAATTTTAAATATCCCAGGGATTGCCTTTTCTATAGTAAATTATTCAAAAAATAATTTTATACTGTCGCAAATTTTAAATATCCCAGGGATTGACTTTTCTATAGTAAATTATTCAAAAACTAATTTTATACTGTCGCAAATTTTAAATATCCCAGGGATTGACTTTTCTATAGTAAATTATTCAAAAACTAATTTTATACTGTCGCAAATTTTAAATATCCCAGGGATTGCCTTTTATATAGTAAATTTTTCAAAAAATAATTTTCAACTGTCACAAATTTTAATTGCGCCAGGGATTGACTTTTCTATAGTAAATTATTCAAAAAATAATTTTCAACTGTCACAAATTTTAATTACGCCAGGGATTGACTTTTCTATAGTAAATTATTCAAAAAATAATTTTATACTGTCACAAATTTTAATTGCGCCAGGGATTGACTTTTCTATAGTAAATTATTCAAAAACTAATTTTATACTGTCACAAATTTTAATTGCGCCAGGGATTGACTTTTCTATAGTAAATTATTCAAAAACTAATTTTATACTGTCACAAATTTTAATTACGCCAGGGATTGACTTTTCTATAGTAAATTATTCAAAAACTAATTTTATACTGTCACAAATTTTAATTACGCCAGGGATTGCCTTTTCTATAGTAAATTATTCAAAAACTAATTTTATACTGTCGCAAATTTTAAATATCCCAGGGATTGACTTTTCTATAGTAAATTATTCAAAAAATAATTTTATACTGTCACAAATTTTAATTGCGCCAGGGATTGACTTTTCTATAGTAAATTATTCAAAAAATAATTTTCAACTGTCACAAATTTTAATTGCGCCAGGGATTGACTTTTCTATAGTAAATTATTCAAAAACTAATTTTATACTGTCACAAATTTTAATTACGCCAGGGATTGACTTTTCTATAGTAAATTATTCAAAAAATAATTTTATACTGTCGCAAATTTTAAATATCCCAGGGATTGCCTTTTCTATAGTAAATTATTCAAAAACTAATTTTATACTGTCACAAATTTTAATTGCGCCAGGGATTGACTTTTCTATAGTAAATTATTCAAAAAATAATTTTCAACTGTCACAAATTTTAATTGCGCCAGGGATTGACTTTTCTATAGTAAATTATTCAAAAACTAATTTTATACTGTCACAAATTTTAATTACGCCAGGGATTGACTTTTCTATAGTAAATTATTCAAAAAATAATTTTATACTGTCGCAAATTTTAAATATCCCAGGGATTGCCTTTTCTATAGTAAATTATTCAAAAAATAATTTTATACTGTCACAAATTTTAATTGCGCCAGGGATTGACTTTTCTATAGTAAATTATTCAAAAAATAATTTTCATCTGTCACAAATTTTAATTGCGCCAGGGATTGACTTTTCTATAGTAAATTATTCAAAAACTAATTTTCAACTGTCACAAATTTTAATTGCGCCAGGGATTGACTTTTCTATAGTAAATTATTCAAAAACTAATTTTATACTGTCACAAATTTTAATTACGCCAGGGATTGCCTTTTCTATAGTAAATTATTCAAAAACTAATTTTATACTGTCACAAATTTTAATTGCGCCAGGGATTGACTTTTCTATAGTAAATTATTCAAAAACTAATTTTATACTGTCGCAAATTTTAAATATCCCAGGGATTGACTTTTCTATAGTAAATTATTCAAAAACTAATTTTATACTGTCGCAAATTTTAATTACGCCAGGGATTGCCTTTTCTATAGTAAATTATTCAAAAACTAATTTTATACTGTCACAAATTTTAATTACGCCAGGGATTGCCTTTTCTATAGTAAATTATTCAAAAACTAATTTTATACTGTCGCAAATTTTAAATATCCCAGGGATTGACTTTTCTATAGTAAATTATTCAAAAACTAATTTTATACTGTCGCAAATTTTAATTACGCCAGGGATTGCCTTTTCTATAGTAAATTATTCAAAAACTAATTTTATACTGTCACAAATTTTAATTACGCCAGGGATTGCCTTTTCTATAGTAAATTATTCAAAAAATAATTTTCAACTGTCACAAATTTTAATTGCGCCAGGGATTGACTTTTCTATAGTAAATTATTCAAAAACTAATTTTATACTGTCACAAATTTTAAATATCCCAGGGATTGACTTTTCTATAGTAAATTATTCAAAAACTAATTTTATACTGTCGCAAATTTTAAATATCCCAGGGATTGACTTTTCTATAGTAAATTATTCAAAAAATAATTTTATACTGTCACAAATTTTAATTGCGCCAGGGATTGACTTTTCTATAGTAAATTATTCAAAAAATAATTTTCAACTGTCACAAATTTTAATTGCGCCAGGGATTGACTTTTCTATAGTAAATTATTCAAAAACTAATTTTATACTGTCACAAATTTTAATTACGCCAGGGATTGACTTTTCTATAGTAAATTATTCAAAAAATAATTTTATACTGTCGCAAATTTTAAATATCCCAGGGATTGCCTTTTCTATAGTAAATTATTCAAAAAATAATTTTATACTGTCACAAATTTTAATTGCGCCAGGGATTGACTTTTCTATAGTAAATTATTCAAAAAATAATTTTCAACTGTCACAAATTTTAATTGCGCCAGGGATTGACTTTTCTATAGTAAATTATTCAAAAACTAATTTTATACTGTCACAAATTTTAATTACGCCAGGGATTGACTTTTCTATAGTAAATTATTCAAAAACTAATTTTATACTGTCGCAAATTTTAAATATCCCAGGGATTGCCTTTTCTATAGTAAATTATTCAAAAAATAATTTTCAACTGTCGCAAATTTTAAATATCCCAGGGATTGCCTTTTCTATAGTAAATTATTCAAAAAATAATTTTATACTGTCACAAATTTTAAATATCCCAGGGATTGACTTTTCTATAGTAAATTTTTCAAAAAATAATTTTATACTGTCGCAAATTTTAAATATCCCAGGGATTGACTTTTCTATAGTAAATTATTCAAAAACTAATTTTATACTGTCACAAATTTTAATTGCGCCAGGGATTGCCTTTTCTATAGTAAATTATTCAAAAAATAATTTTATACTGTCACAAATTTTAAATATCCCAGGGATTGACTTTTCTATAGTAAATTATTCAAAAAATAATTTTATACTGTCGCAAATTTTAAATATCCCAGGGATTGACTTTTCTATAGTAAATTATTCAAAAACTAATTTTATACTGTCACAAATTTTAAATATCCCAGGGATTGACTTTTCTATAGTAAATTATTCAAAAAATAATTTTATACTGTCACAAATTTTAATTACGCCAGGGATTGACTTTTCTATAGTAAATTATTCAAAAACTAATTTTATACTGTCGCAAATTTTAAATATCCCAGGGATTGCCTTTTCTATAGTAAATTATTCAAAAAATAATTTTCAACTGTCACAAATTTTAATTGCGCCAGGGATTGCCTTTTCTATAGTAAATTTTTCAAAAAATAATTTTCAACTGTCACAAATTTTAATTGCGCCAGGGATTGCCTTTTCTATAGTAAATTTTTCAAAAAATAATTTTATACTGTCACAAATTTTAATTACGCCAGGGATTGCCTTTTCTATAGTAAATTATTCAAAAACTAATTTTATACTGTCACAAATTTTAATTACGCCAGGGATTGACTTTTCTATAGTAAATTATTCAAAAAATAATTTTATACTGTCACAAATTTTAATTACGCCAGGGATTGACTTTTCTATAGTAAATTATTCAAAAAATAATTTTCAACTGTCACAAATTTTAATTGCGCCAGGGATTGCCTTTTCTATAGTAAATTATTCAAAAACTAATTTTATACTGTCGCAAATTTTAAATATCCCAGGGATTGACTTTTCTATAGTAAATTATTCAAAAACTAATTTTATACTGTCACAAATTTTAATTGCGCCAGGGATTGACTTTTCTATAGTAAATTATTCAAAAACTAATTTTATACTGTCGCAAATTTTAAATATCCCAGGGATTGACTTTTCTATAGTAAATTATTCAAAAAATAATTTTATACTGTCACAAATTTTAATTGCGCCAGGGATTGCCTTTTCTATAGTAAATTATTCAAAAACTAATTTTATACTGTCGCAAATTTTAAATATCCCAGGGATTGCCTTTTCTATAGTAAATTATTCAAAAAATAATTTTCAACTGTCACAAATTTTAATTGCGCCAGGGATTGACTTTTCTATAGTAAATTATTCAAAAACTAATTTTATACTGTCACAAATTTTAATTGCGCCAGGGATTGACTTTTCTATAGTAAATTATTCAAAAACTAATTTTATACTGTCGCAAATTTTAAATATCCCAGGGATTGCCTTTTATATAGTAAATTTTTCAAAAACTAATTTTCAACTGTCACAAATTTTAATTGCGCCAGGGATTGACTTTTCTATAGTAAATTATTCAAAAAATAATTTTCAACTGTCACAAATTTTAATTACGCCAGGGATTGACTTTTCTATAGTAAATTATTCAAAAAATAATTTTATACTGTCACAAATTTTAATTGCGCCAGGGATTGACTTTTCTATAGTAAATTATTCAAAAACTAATTTTATACTGTCACAAATTTTAATTGCGCCAGGGATTGACTTTTCTATAGTAAATTATTCAAAAACTAATTTTATACTGTCACAAATTTTAATTACGCCAGGGATTGACTTTTCTATAGTAAATTATTCAAAAACTAATTTTATACTGTCACAAATTTTAATTACGCCAGGGATTGCCTTTTCTATAGTAAATTATTCAAAAACTAATTTTATACTGTCACAAATTTTAAATATCCCAGGGATTGACTTTTCTATAGTAAATTATTCAAAAAATAATTTTATACTGTCACAAATTTTAATTACGCCAGGGATTGACTTTTCTATAGTAAATTATTCAAAAAATAATTTTATACTGTCACAAATTTTAATTGCGCCAGGGATTGACTTTTCTATAGTAAATTATTCAAAAACTAATTTTATACTGTCACAAATTTTAATTGCGCCAGGGATTGACTTTTCTATAGTAAATTATTCAAAAACTAATTTTATACTGTCACAAATTTTAATTACGCCAGGGATTGCCTTTTCTATAGTAAATTATTCAAAAACTAATTTTATACTGTCACAAATTTTAATTACGCCAGGGATTGACTTTTCTATAGTAAATTATTCAAAAAATAATTTTATACTGTCACAAATTTTAATTGCGCCAGGGATTGACTTTTCTATAGTAAATTATTCAAAAAATAATTTTATACTGTCACAAATTTTAAATATCCCAGGGATTGCCTTTTCTATAGTAAATTTTTCAAAAAATTATTTTATACTGTCGCAAATTTTAAATATCCCAGGGATTGACTTTTATATAGTAAATTATTCAAAAAATAATTTTATACTGTCACAAATTTTAATTACGCCAGGGATTGCCTTTTCTATAGTAAATTATTCAAAAACTAATTTTATACTGTCACAAATTTTAATTACGCCAGGGATTGCCTTTTCTATAGTAAATTATTCAAAAACTAATTTTATACTGTCACAAATTTTAAATATCCCAGGGATTGACTTTTCTATAGTAAATTATTCAAAAAATAATTTTATACTGTCACAAATTTTAATTACGCCAGGGATTGACTTTTCTATAGTAAATTATTCAAAAACTAATTTTATACTGTCACAAATTTTAATTGCGCCAGGGATTGCCTTTTCTATAGTAAATTATTCAAAAAATAATTTTATACTGTCGCAAATTTTAAATATCCCAGGGATTGCCTTTTCTATAGTAAATTATTCAAAAAATAATTTTATACTGTCACAAATTTTAAATATCCCAGGGATTGACTTTTCTATAGTAAATTTTTCAAAAACTAATTTTATACTGTCACAAATTTTAATTACGCCAGGGATTGCCTTTTCTATAGTAAATTATTCAAAAAATAATTTTATACTGTCACAAATTTTAAATATCCCAGGGATTGACTTTTCTATAGTAAATTTTTCAAAAAATAATTTTATACTGTCGCAAATTTTAAATATCCCAGGGATTGACTTTTCTATAGTAAATTATTCAAAAAATAATTTTATACTGTCACAAATTTTAATTACGCCAGGGATTGACTTTTCTATAGTAAATTATTCAAAAACTAATTTTATACTGTCACAAATTTTAATTGCGCCAGGGATTGACTTTTCTATAGTAAATTATTCAAAAACTAATTTTATACTGTCGCAAATTTTAAATATCCCAGGGATTGCCTTTTCTATAGTAAATTATTCAAAAACTAATTTTCAACTGTCACAAATTTTAAATATCCCAGGGATTGCCTTTTCTATAGTAAATTATTCAAAAAATAATTTTATACTGTCACAAATTTTAATTGCGCCAGGGATTGACTTTTCTATAGTAAATTATTCAAAAACTAATTTTATACTGTCGCAAATTTTAAATATCCCAGGGATTGACTTTTCTATAGTAAATTATTCAAAAACTAATTTTATACTGTCGCAAATTTTAATTACGCCAGGGATTGACTTTTCTATAGTAAATTATTCAAAAAATAATTTTATACTGTCACAAATTTTAATTGCGCCAGGGATTGCCTTTTCTATAGTAAATTATTCAAAAAATAATTTTATACTGTCACAAATTTTAATTGCGCCAGGGATTGACTTTTCTATAGTAAATTATTCAAAAAATAATTTTATACTGTCACAAATTTTAAATATCCCAGGGATTGACTTTTCTATAGTAAATTATTCAAAAAATAATTTTATACTGTCGCAAATTTTAAATATCCCAGGGATTGACTTTTCTATAGTAAATTATTCAAAAACTAATTTTATACTGTCACAAATTTTAAATATCCCAGGGATTGACTTTTCTATAGTAAATTTTTCAAAAAATAATTTTATACTGTCACAAATTTTAAATATCCCAGGGATTGACTTTTATATAGTAAATTATTCAAAAAATAATTTTATACTGTCACAAATTTTAATTACGCCAGGGATTGCCTTTTCTATAGTAAATTATTCAAAAACTAATTTTATACTGTCACAAATTTTAATTACGCCAGGGATTGCCTTTTCTATAGTAAATTATTCAAAAACTAATTTTATACTGTCACAAATTTTAAATATCCCAGGGATTGACTTTTCTATAGTAAATTATTCAAAAAATAATTTTATACTGTCACAAATTTTAATTACGCCAGGGATTGACTTTTCTATAGTAAATTATTCAAAAACTAATTTTATACTGTCACAAATTTTAATTACGCCAGGGATTGACTTTTCTATAGTAAATTATTCAAAAACTAATTTTATACTGTCGCAAATTTTAATTACGCCAGGGATTGACTTTTCTATAGTAAATTATTCAAAAAATAATTTTCAACTGTCACAAATTTTAATTGCGCCAGGGATTGCCTTTTCTATAGTAAATTATTCAAAAACTAATTTTATACTGTCGCAAATTTTAAATATCCCAGGGATTGACTTTTCTATAGTAAATTATTCAAAAACTAATTTTATACTGTCACAAATTTTAATTGCGCCAGGGATTGACTTTTCTATAGTAAATTATTCAAAAACTAATTTTATACTGTCGCAAATTTTAAATATCCCAGGGATTGACTTTTCTATAGTAAATTATTCAAAAAATAATTTTATACTGTCACAAATTTTAATTGCGCCAGGGATTGCCTTTTCTATAGTAAATTATTCAAAAACTAATTTTATACTGTCGCAAATTTTAAATATCCCAGGGATTGCCTTTTCTATAGTAAATTATTCAAAAAATAATTTTCAACTGTCACAAATTTTAATTGCGCCAGGGATTGACTTTTCTATAGTAAATTATTCAAAAACTAATTTTATACTGTCACAAATTTTAATTGCGCCAGGGATTGACTTTTCTATAGTAAATTATTCAAAAACTAATTTTATACTGTCGCAAATTTTAAATATCCCAGGGATTGCCTTTTATATAGTAAATTTTTCAAAAACTAATTTTCAACTGTCACAAATTTTAATTGCGCCAGGGATTGCCTTTTCTATAGTAAATTTTTCAAAAAATAATTTTCAACTGTCACAAATTTTAATTGCGCCAGGGATTGCCTTTTCTATAGTAAATTTTTCAAAAAATAATTTTATACTGTCACAAATTTTAATTACGCCAGGGATTGCCTTTTCTATAGTAAATTATTCAAAAACTAATTTTATACTGTCACAAATTTTAATTACGCCAGGGATTGACTTTTCTATAGTAAATTATTCAAAAAATAATTTTATACTGTCACAAATTTTAATTACGCCAGGGATTGACTTTTCTATAGTAAATTATTCAAAAAATAATTTTCAACTGTCACAAATTTTAATTGCGCCAGGGATTGCCTTTTCTATAGTAAATTATTCAAAAACTAATTTTATACTGTCGCAAATTTTAAATATCCCAGGGATTGACTTTTCTATAGTAAATTATTCAAAAACTAATTTTATACTGTCACAAATTTTAATTGCGCCAGGGATTGACTTTTCTATAGTAAATTATTCAAAAACTAATTTTATACTGTCGCAAATTTTAAATATCCCAGGGATTGACTTTTCTATAGTAAATTATTCAAAAAATAATTTTATACTGTCACAAATTTTAATTGCGCCAGGGATTGCCTTTTCTATAGTAAATTATTCAAAAACTAATTTTATACTGTCGCAAATTTTAAATATCCCAGGGATTGCCTTTTCTATAGTAAATTATTCAAAAAATAATTTTCAACTGTCACAAATTTTAATTGCGCCAGGGATTGACTTTTCTATAGTAAATTATTCAAAAACTAATTTTATACTGTCACAAATTTTAATTGCGCCAGGGATTGACTTTTCTATAGTAAATTATTCAAAAACTAATTTTATACTGTCGCAAATTTTAAATATCCCAGGGATTGCCTTTTATATAGTAAATTTTTCAAAAACTAATTTTCAACTGTCACAAATTTTAATTGCGCCAGGGATTGACTTTTCTATAGTAAATTATTCAAAAAATAATTTTCAACTGTCACAAATTTTAATTACGCCAGGGATTGACTTTTCTATAGTAAATTATTCAAAAAATAATTTTATACTGTCACAAATTTTAATTGCGCCAGGGATTGACTTTTCTATAGTAAATTATTCAAAAACTAATTTTATACTGTCACAAATTTTAATTGCGCCAGGGATTGACTTTTCTATAGTAAATTATTCAAAAACTAATTTTATACTGTCACAAATTTTAATTACGCCAGGGATTGACTTTTCTATAGTAAATTATTCAAAAACTAATTTTATACTGTCACAAATTTTAATTACGCCAGGGATTGCCTTTTCTATAGTAAATTATTCAAAAACTAATTTTATACTGTCACAAATTTTAAATATCCCAGGGATTGACTTTTCTATAGTAAATTATTCAAAAAATAATTTTATACTGTCACAAATTTTAATTACGCCAGGGATTGACTTTTCTATAGTAAATTATTCAAAAAATAATTTTATACTGTCACAAATTTTAATTGCGCCAGGGATTGACTTTTCTATAGTAAATTATTCAAAAACTAATTTTATACTGTCACAAATTTTAATTGCGCCAGGGATTGACTTTTCTATAGTAAATTATTCAAAAACTAATTTTATACTGTCACAAATTTTAATTACGCCAGGGATTGCCTTTTCTATAGTAAATTATTCAAAAACTAATTTTATACTGTCACAAATTTTAATTACGCCAGGGATTGACTTTTCTATAGTAAATTATTCAAAAAATAATTTTATACTGTCACAAATTTTAATTGCGCCAGGGATTGACTTTTCTATAGTAAATTATTCAAAAAATAATTTTATACTGTCACAAATTTTAAATATCCCAGGGATTGCCTTTTCTATAGTAAATTTTTCAAAAAATAATTTTATACTGTCGCAAATTTTAAATATCCCAGGGATTGACTTTTATATAGTAAATTATTCAAAAAATAATTTTATACTGTCACAAATTTTAATTACGCCAGGGATTGCCTTTTCTATAGTAAATTATTCAAAAACTAATTTTATACTGTCACAAATTTTAATTACGCCAGGGATTGCCTTTTCTATAGTAAATTATTCAAAAACTAATTTTATACTGTCACAAATTTTAAATATCCCAGGGATTGACTTTTCTATAGTAAATTATTCAAAAAATAATTTTATACTGTCACAAATTTTAATTACGCCAGGGATTGACTTTTCTATAGTAAATTATTCAAAAACTAATTTTATACTGTCACAAATTTTAATTGCGCCAGGGATTGCCTTTTCTATAGTAAATTATTCAAAAAATAATTTTATACTGTCGCAAATTTTAAATATCCCAGGGATTGCCTTTTCTATAGTAAATTATTCAAAAAATAATTTTATACTGTCACAAATTTTAAATATCCCAGGGATTGACTTTTCTATAGTAAATTTTTCAAAAACTAATTTTATACTGTCACAAATTTTAATTACGCCAGGGATTGCCTTTTCTATAGTAAATTATTCAAAAAATAATTTTATACTGTCACAAATTTTAAATATCCCAGGGATTGACTTTTCTATAGTAAATTTTTCAAAAAATAATTTTATACTGTCGCAAATTTTAAATATCCCAGGGATTGACTTTTCTATAGTAAATTATTCAAAAAATAATTTTATACTGTCACAAATTTTAATTACGCCAGGGATTGACTTTTCTATAGTAAATTATTCAAAAACTAATTTTATACTGTCACAAATTTTAATTGCGCCAGGGATTGCCTTTTCTATAGTAAATTATTCAAAAAATAATTTTATACTGTCGCAAATTTTAAATATCCCAGGGATTGCCTTTTCTATAGTAAATTATTCAAAAAATAATTTTATACTGTCACAAATTTTAATTGCGCCAGGGATTGACTTTTCTATAGTAAATTATTCAAAAACTAATTTTATACTGTCACAAATTTTAATTGCGCCAGGGATTGACTTTTCTATAGTAAATTATTCAAAAACTAATTTTATACTGTCACAAATTTTAATTACGCCAGGGATTGCCTTTTCTATAGTAAATTATTCAAAAACTAATTTTATACTGTCACAAATTTTAATTACGCCAGGGATTGACTTTTCTATAGTAAATTATTCAAAAACTAATTTTATACTGTCACAAATTTTAATTGCGCCAGGGATTGACTTTTCTATAGTAAATTATTCAAAAACTAATTTTATACTGTCGCAAATTTTAAATATCCCAGGGATTGCCTTTTATATAGTAAATTTTTCAAAAACTAATTTTCAACTGTCACAAATTTTAATTGCGCCAGGGATTGACTTTTCTATAGTAAATTATTCAAAAAATAATTTTCAACTGTCACAAATTTTAATTACGCCAGGGATTGACTTTTCTATAGTAAATTATTCAAAAAATAATTTTATACTGTCACAAATTTTAATTGCGCCAGGGATTGACTTTTCTATAGTAAATTATTCAAAAACTAATTTTATACTGTCACAAATTTTAATTGCGCCAGGGATTGACTTTTCTATAGTAAATTATTCAAAAACTAATTTTATACTGTCACAAATTTTAATTACGCCAGGGATTGCCTTTTCTATAGTAAATTATTCAAAAACTAATTTTATACTGTCACAAATTTTAATTACGCCAGGGATTGACTTTTCTATAGTAAATTATTCAAAAAATAATTTTATACTGTCACAAATTTTAATTGCGCCAGGGATTGACTTTTCTATAGTAAATTATTCAAAAAATAATTTTATACTGTCACAAATTTTAAATATCCCAGGGATTGCCTTTTCTATAGTAAATTTTTCAAAAAATAATTTTATACTGTCGCAAATTTTAAATATCCCAGGGATTGACTTTTATATAGTAAATTATTCAAAAAATAATTTTATACTGTCACAAATTTTAATTACGCCAGTGATTGCCTTTTCTATAGTAAATTATTCAAAAACTAATTTTATACTGTCACAAATTTTAATTACGCCAGGGATTGCCTTTTCTATAGTAAATTATTCAAAAACTAATTTTATACTGTCACAAATTTTAAATATCCCAGGGATTGACTTTTCTATAGTAAATTATTCAAAAAATAATTTTATACTGTCACAAATTTTAATTACGCCAGGGATTGACTTTTCTATAGTAAATTATTCAAAAACTAATTTTATACTGTCACAAATTTTAATTGCGCCAGGGATTGCCTTTTCTATAGTAAATTATTCAAAAAATAATTTTATACTGTCGCAAATTTTAAATATCCCAGGGATTGCCTTTTCTATAGTAAATTATTCAAAAAATAATTTTATACTGTCACAAATTTTAAATATCCCAGGGATTGACTTTTCTATAGTAAATTTTTCAAAAACTAATTTTATACTGTCACAAATTTTAATTACGCCAGGGATTGCCTTTTCTATAGTAAATTATTCAAAAAATAATTTTATACTGTCACAAATTTTAAATATCCCAGGGATTGACTTTTCTATAGTAAATTTTTCAAAAAATAATTTTATACTGTCGCAAATTTTAAATATCCCAGGGATTGACTTTTCTATAGTAAATTATTCAAAAAATAATTTTATACTGTCACAAATTTTAATTACGCCAGGGAATGACTCTTCTATAGTAAATTATTCAAAAACTAATTTTATACTGTCACAAATTTTAATTGCGCCAGGGATTGACTTTTCTATAGTAAATTATTCAAAAACTAATTTTATACTGTCGCAAATTTTAAATATCCCAGGGATTGACTTTTCTATAGTAAATTATTCAAAAAATAATTTTATACTGTCACAAATTTTAATTGCGCCAGGGATTGCCTTTTCTATAGTAAATTATTCAAAAACTAATTTTATACTGTCGCAAATTTTAAATATCCCAGGGATTGCCTTTTCTATAGTAAATTATTCAAAAAATAATTTTCAACTGTCACAAATTTTAATTGCGCCAGGGATTGACTTTTCTATAGTAAATTATTCAAAAACTAATTTTATACTGTCACAAATTTTAATTGCGCCAGGGATTGACTTTTCTATAGTAAATTATTCAAAAACTAATTTTATACTGTCGCAAATTTTAAATATCCCAGGGATTGCCTTTTATATAGTAAATTTTTCAAAAACTAATTTTCAACTGTCACAAATTTTAATTGCGCCAGGGATTGACTTTTCTATAGTAAATTATTCAAAAAATAATTTTCAACTGTCACAAATTTTAATTACGCCAGGGATTGACTTTTCTATAGTAAATTATTCAAAAAATAATTTTATACTGTCACAAATTTTAATTGCGCCAGGGATTGACTTTTCTATAGTAAATTATTCAAAAACTAATTTTATACTGTCACAAATTTTAATTGCGCCAGGGATTGACTTTTCTATAGTAAATTATTCAAAAACTAATTTTATACTGTCACAAATTTTAATTACGCCAGGGATTGACTTTTCTATAGTAAATTATTCAAAAACTAATTTTATACTGTCACAAATTTTAATTACGCCAGGGATTGCCTTTTCTATAGTAAATTATTCAAAAACTAATTTTATACTGTCACAAATTTTAAATATCCCAGGGATTGACTTTTCTATAGTAAATTATTCAAAAAATAATTTTATACTGTCACAAATTTTAATTGCGCCAGGGATTGACTTTTCTATAGTAAATTATTCAAAAACTAATTTTATACTGTCACAAATTTTAATTGCGCCAGGGATTGACTTTTCTATAGTAAATTATTCAAAAACTAATTTTATACTGTCACAAATTTTAATTACGCCAGGGATTGCCTTTTCTATAGTAAATTATTCAAAAACTAATTTTATACTGTCACAAATTTTAATTACGCCAGGGATTGACTTTTCTATAGTAAATTATTCAAAAAATAATTTTATACTGTCACAAATTTTAATTGCGCCAGGGATTGACTTTTCTATAGTAAATTTTTCAAAAAATAATTTTATACTGTCGCAAATTTTAAATATCCCAGGGATTGACTTTTATATAGTAAATTATTCAAAAAATAATTTTATACTGTCACAAATTTTAATTACGCCAGGGATTGCCTTTTCTATAGTAAATTATTCAAAAACTAATTTTATACTGTCACAAATTTTAATTACGCCAGGGATTGCCTTTTCTATAGTAAATTATTCAAAAACTAATTTTATACTGTCACAAATTTTAAATATCCCAGGGATTGACTTTTCTATAGTAAATTATTCAAAAAATAATTTTATACTGTCACAAATTTTAATTACGCCAGTGATTGACTATTCTATAGTAAATTATTTAAAAACTAATTTTATACTGTCACAAATTTTAATTGCGCCAGGGATTGCCTTTTCTATAGTAAATTATTCAAAAAATAATTTTATACTGTCGCAAATTTTAAATATCCCAGGGATTGCCTTTTCTATAGTAAATTATTCAAAAAATAATTTTATACTGTCACAAATTTTAAATATCCCAGGGATTGACTTTTCTATAGTAAATTTTTCAAAAACTAATTTTATACTGTCACAAATTTTAATTACGCCAGGGATTGCCTTTTCTATAGTAAATTATTCAAAAAATAATTTTATACTGTCACAAATTTTAAATATCCCAGGGATTGACTTTTCTATAGTAAATTTTTCAAAAAATAATTTTATACTGTCGCAAATTTTAAATATCCCAGGGATTGACTTTTCTATAGTAAATTATTCAAAAAATAATTTTATACTGTCACAAATTTTAATTACGCCAGGGATTGACTTTTCTATAGTAAATTATTCAAAAACTAATTTTATACTGTCACAAATTTTAATTGCGCCAGGGATTGACTTTTCTATAGTAAATTATTCAAAAACTAATTTTATACTGTCGCAAATTTTAAATATCCCAGGGATTGACTTTTCTATAGTAAATTATTCAAAAAATAATTTTATACTGTCACAAATTTTAATTGCGCCAGGGATTGCCTTTTCTATAGTAAATTATTCAAAAACTAATTTTATACTGTCGCAAATTTTAAATATCCCAGGGATTGCCTTTTCTATAGTAAATTATTCAAAAAATAATTTTCAACTGTCACAAATTTTAATTGCGCCAGGGATTGACTTTTCTATAGTAAATTATTCAAAAACTAATTTTATACTGTCACAAATTTTAAATATCCCAGGGATTGCCTTTTCTATAGTAAATTATTCAAAAAATAATTTTATACTGTCACAAATTTTAATTACGCCAGGGATTGCCTTTTCTATAGTAAATTATTCAAAAACTAATTTTATACTGTCACAAATTTTAAATATCCCAGGGATTGACTTTTCTATAGTAAATTATTCAAAAAATAATTTTATACTGTCACAAATTTTAATTACGCCAGGGATTGACTTTTCTATAGTAAATTATTCAAAAACTAATTTTATACTGTCACAAATTTTAATTGCGCCAGGGATTGCCTTTTCTATAGTAAATTATTCAAAAAATAATTTTATACTGTCGCAAATTTTAAATATCCCAGGGATTGCCTTTTCTATAGTAAATTATTCAAAAAATAATTTTATACTGTCACAAATTTTAAATATCCCAGGGATTGACTTTTCTATAGTAAATTTTTCAAAAACTAATTTTATACTGTCACAAATTTTAATTACGCCAGGGATTGCCTTTTCTATAGTAAATTATTCAAAAAATAATTTTATACTGTCACAAATTTTAAATATCCCAGGGATTGACTTTTCTATAGTAAATTTTTCAAAAAATAATTTTATACTGTCGCAAATTTTAAATATCCCAGGGATTGACTTTTCTATAGTAAATTATTCAAAAAATAATTTTATACTGTCACAAATTTTAATTACGCCAGGGATTGACTTTTCTATAGTAAATTATTCAAAAACTAATTTTATACTGTCACAAATTTTAATTGCGCCAGGGATTGACTTTTCTATAGTAAATTATTCAAAAACTAATTTTATACTGTCGCAAATTTTAAATATCCCAGGGATTGACTTTTCTATAGTAAATTATTCAAAAACTAATTTTATACTGTCGCAAATTTTAAATATCCCAGGGATTGACTTTTATATAGTAAATTATTCAAAAAATAATTTTATACTGTCACAAATTTTAATTACGCCAGGGATTGCCTTTTCTATAGTAAATTATTCAAAAACTAATTTTATACTGTCACAAATTTTAATTACGCCAGGGATTGCCTTTTCTATAGTAAATTATTCAAAAACTAATTTTATACTGTCACAAATTTTAAATATCCCAGGGATTGACTTTTCTATAGTAAATTATTCAAAAAATAATTTTATACTGTCACAAATTTTAATTACGCCAGGGATTGACTTTTCTATAGTAAATTATTCAAAAACTAATTTTATACTGTCACAAATTTTAATTGCGCCAGGGATTGCCTTTTCTATAGTAAATTATTCAAAAAATAATTTTATACTGTCGCAAATTTTAAATATCCCAGGGATTGCCTTTTCTATAGTAAATTATTCAAAAAATAATTTTATACTGTCACAAATTTTAAATATCCCAGGGATTGACTTTTCTATAGTAAATTTTTCAAAAACTAATTTTATACTGTCACAAATTTTAATTACGCCAGGGATTGCCTTTTCTATAGTAAATTATTCAAAAAATAATTTTATACTGTCACAAATTTTAAATATCCCAGGGATTGACTTTTCTATAGTAAATTTTTCAAAAAATAATTTTATACTGTCGCAAATTTTAAATATCCCAGGGATTGACTTTTCTATAGTAAATTATTCAAAAAATAATTTTATACTGTCACAAATTTTAATTACGCCAGGGATTGACTTTTCTATAGTAAATTATTCAAAAACTAATTTTATACTGTCACAAATTTTAATTGCGCCAGGGATTGACTTTTCTATAGTAAATTATTCAAAAACTAATTTTATACTGTCGCAAATTTTAAATATCCCAGGGATTGACTTTTCTATAGTAAATTATTCAAAAACTAATTTTATACTGTCGCAAATTTTAAATATCCCAGGGATTGACTTTTATATAGTAAATTATTCAAAAAATAATTTTATACTGTCACAAACTTTAATTACGCCAGGGATTGCCTTTTCTATAGTAAATTATTCAAAAACTAATTTTATAATGTCACAAATTTTAATTACGCCAGGGATTGCCTTTTCTATAGTAAATTATTCAAAAACTAATTTTATACTGTCACAAATTTTAAATATCCCAGGGATTGACTTTTCTATAGTAAATTATTCAAAAAATAATTTTATACTGTCACAAATTTTAATTACGCCAGGGATTGACTTTTCTATAGTAAATTATTCAAAAACTAATTTTATACTGTCACAAATTTTAATTGCGCCAGGGATTGCCTTTTCTATAGTAAATTATTCAAAAAATAATTTTATACTGTCGCAAATTTTAAATATCCCAGGGATTGCCTTTTCTATAGTAAATTATTCAAAAAATAATTTTATACTGTCACAAATTTTAAATATCCCAGGGATTGACTTTTCTATAGTAAATTTTTCAAAAACTAATTTTATACTGTCACAAATTTTAATTACGCCAGGGATTGCCTTTTCTATAGTAAATTATTCAAAAAATAATTTTATACTGTCACAAATTTTAAATATCCCAGGGATTGACTTTTCTATAGTAAATTTTTCAAAAAATAATTTTATACTGTCGCAAATTTTAAATATCCCAGGGATTGACTTTTCTATAGTAAATTATTCAAAAAATAATTTTATACTGTCACAAATTTTAATTACGCCAGGGATTGACTTTTCTATAGTAAATTATTCAAAAACTAATTTTATACTGTCACAAATTTTAATTGCGCCAGGGATTGCCTTTTCTATAGTAAATTATTCAAAAAATAATTTTATACTGTCGCAAATTTTAAATATCCCAGGGATTGCCTTTTCTATAGTAAATTATTCAAAAAATAATTTTATACTGTCACAAATTTTAATTGCGCCAGGGATAGACTTTTCTATAGTAAATTATTCAAAAACTAATTTTATACTGTCACAAATTTTAATTGCGCCAGGGATTGACTTTTCTATAGTAAATTATTCAAAAACTAATTTTATACTGTCACAAATTTTAATTACGCCAGGGATTGCCTTTTCTATAGTAAATTATTCAAAAACTAATTTTATACTGTCACAAATTTTAATTACGCCAGGGATTGACTTTTCTATAGTAAATTATTCAAAAACTAATTTTATACTGTCACAAATTTTAATTGCGCCAGGGATTGACTTTTCTATAGTAAATTATTCAAAAACTAATTTTATACTGTCGCAAATTTTAAATATCCCAGGGATTGCCTTTTATATAGTAAATTTTTCAAAAACTAATTTTCAACTGTCACAAATTTTAATTGCGCCAGGGATTGACTTTTCTATAGTAAATTATTCAAAAAATAATTTTCAACTGTCACAAATTTTAATTACGCCAGGGATTGACTTTTCTATAGTAAATTATTCAAAAAATAATTTTATACTGTCACAAATTTTAATTGCGCCAGGGATTGACTTTTCTATAGTAAATTATTCAAAAACTAATTTTATACTGTCACAAATTTTAATTGCGCCAGGGATTGACTTTTCTATAGTAAATTATTCAAAAACTAATTTTATACTGTCACAAATTTTAATTACGCCAGGGATTGCCTTTTCTATAGTAAATTATTCAAAAACTAATTTTATACTGTCACAAATTTTAATTACGCCAGGGATTGACTTTTCTATAGTAAATTATTCAAAAAATAATTTTATACTGTCACAAATTTTAATTGCGCCAGGGATTGACTTTTCTATAGTAAATTATTCAAAAAATAATTTTATACTGTCACAAATTTTAAATATCCCAGGGATTGCCTTTTCTATAGTAAATTTTTCAAAAAATAATTTTATACTGTCGCAAATTTTAAATATCCCAGGGATTGACTTTTATATAGTAAATTATTCAAAAAATAATTTTATACTGTCACAAATTTTAATTACGCCAGGGATTGCCTTTTCTATAGTAAATTATTCAAAAACTAATTTTATACTGTCACAAATTTTAATTACGCCAGGGATTGCCTTTTCTATAGTAAATTATTCAAAAACTAATTTTATACTGTCACAAATTTTAAATATCCCAGGGATTGACTTTTCTATAGTAAATTATTCAAAAAATAATTTTATACTGTCACAAATTTTAATTACGCCAGGGATTGACTTTTCTATAGTAAATTATTCAAAAACTAATTTTATACTGTCACAAATTTTAATTGCGCCAGGGATTGCCTTTTCTATAGTAAATTATTCAAAAAATAATTTTATACTGTCGCAAATTTTAAATATCCCAGGGATTGCCTTTTCTATAGTAAATTATTCAAAAAATAATTTTATACTGTCACAAATTTTAAATATCCCAGGGATTGACTTTTCTATAGTAAATTTTTCAAAAACTAATTTTATACTGTCACAAATTTTAATTACGCCAGGGATTGCCTTTTCTATAGTAAATTATTCAAAAAATAATTTTATACTGTCACAAATTTTAAATATCCCAGGGATTGACTTTTCTATAGTAAATTTTTCAAAAAATAATTTTATACTGTCGCAAATTTTAAATATCCCAGGGATTGACTTTTCTATAGTAAATTATTCAAAAAATAATTTTATACTGTCACAAATTTTAATTACGCCAGGGATTGACTTTTCTATAGTAAATTATTCAAAAACTAATTTTATACTGTCACAAATTTTAATTGCGCCAGGGATTGACTTTTCTATAGTAAATTATTCAAAAACTAATTTTATACTGTCGCAAATTTTAAATATCCCAGGGATTGACTTTTCTATAGTAAATTATTCAAAAAATAATTTTATACTGTCACAAATTTTAATTGCGCCAGGGATTGCCTTTTCTATAGTAAATTATTCAAAAACTAATTTTATACTGTCGCAAATTTTAAATATCCCAGGGATTGCCTTTTCTATAGTAAATTATTCAAAAAATAATTTTCAACTGTCACAAATTTTAATTGCGCCAGGGATTGACTTTTCTATAGTAAATTATTCAAAAACTAATTTTATACTGTCACAAATTTTAATTGCGCCAGGGATTGACTTTTCTATAGTAAATTATTCAAAAACTAATTTTATACTGTCGCAAATTTTAAATATCCCAGGGATTGCCTTTTATATAGTAAATTTTTCAAAAACTAATTTTCAACTGTCACAAATTTTAATTGCGCCAGGGATTGACTTTTCTATAGTAAATTATTCAAAAAATAATTTTCAACTGTCACAAATTTTAATTACGCCAGGGATTGACTTTTCTATAGTAAATTATTCAAAAAATAATTTTATACTGTCACAAATTTTAATTGCGCCAGGGATTGACTTTTCTATAGTAAATTATTCAAAAACTAATTTTATACTGTCACAAATTTTAATTGCGCCAGGGATTGACTTTTCTATAGTAAATTATTCAAAAAATAATTTTCAACTGTCACAAATTTTAATTGCGCCAGGGATTGCCTTTTCTATAGTAAATTATTCAAAAACTAATTTTATACTGTCGCAAATTTTAAATATCCCAGGGATTGACTTTTCTATAGTAAATTATTCAAAAACTAATTTTATACTGTCACAAATTTTAATTGCGCCAGGGATTGACTTTTCTATAGTAAATTATTCAAAAACTAATTTTATACTGTCGCAAATTTTAAATATCCCAGGGATTGACTTTTCTATAGTAAATTATTCAAAAAATAATTTTATACTGTCACAAATTTTAATTGCGCCAGGGATTGCCTTTTCTATAGTAAATTATTCAAAAACTAATTTTATACTGTCGCAAATTTTAAATATCCCAGGGATTGCCTTTTCTATAGTAAATTATTCAAAAAATAATTTTCAACTGTCACAAATTTTAATTGCGCCAGGGATTGACTTTTCTATAGTAAATTATTCAAAAACTAATTTTATACTGTCACAAATTTTAATTGCGCCAGGGATTGACTTTTCTATAGTAAATTATTCAAAAACTAATTTTATACTGTCGCAAATTTTAAATATCCCAGGGATTGCCTTTTATATAGTAAATTTTTCAAAAACTAATTTTCAACTGTCACAAATTTTAATTGCGCCAGGGATTGACTTTTCTATAGTAAATTATTCAAAAAATAATTTTCAACTGTCACAAATTTTAATTACGCCAGGGATTGACTTTTCTATAGTAAATTATTCAAAAAATAATTTTATACTGTCACAAATTTTAATTGCGCCAGGGATTGACTTTTCTATAGTAAATTATTCAAAAACTAATTTTATACTGTCACAAATTTTAATTGCGCCAGGGATTGACTTTTCTATAGTAAATTATTCAAAAACTAATTTTATACTGTCACAAATTTTAATTACGCCAGGGATTGACTTTTCTATAGTAAATTATTCAAAAACTAATTTTATACTGTCACAAATTTTAATTACGCCAGGGATTGCCTTTTCTATAGTAAATTATTCAAAAACTAATTTTATACTGTCACAAATTTTAAATATCCCAGGGATTGACTTTTCTATAGTAAATTATTCAAAAAATAATTTTATACTGTCACAAATTTTAATTACGCCAGGGATTGACTTTTCTATAGTAAATTATTCAAAAAATAATTTTATACTGTCACAAATTTTAATTGCGCCAGGGATTGACTTTTCTATAGTAAATTATTCAAAAACTAATTTTATACTGTCACAAATTTTAATTGCGCCAGGGATTGACTTTTCTATAGTAAATTATTCAAAAACTAATTTTATACTGTCACAAATTTTAATTACGCCAGGGATTGCCTTTTCTATAGTAAATTATTCAAAAACTAATTTTATACTGTCACAAATTTTAATTACGCCAGGGATTGACTTTTCTATAGTAAATTATTCAAAAAATAATTTTATACTGTCACAAATTTTAATTGCGCCAGGGATTGACTTTTCTATAGTAAATTATTCAAAAAATAATTTTATACTGTCACAAATTTTAAATATCCCAGGGATTGCCTTTTCTATAGTAAATTTTTCAAAAAATAATTTTATACTGTCGCAAATTTTAAATATCCCAGGGATTGACTTTTATATAGTAAATTATTCAAAAAATAATTTTATACTGTCACAAATTTTAATTACGCCAGGGATTGCCTTTTCTATAGTAAATTATTCAAAAACTAATTTTATACTGTCACAAATTTTAATTACGCCAGGGATTGCCTTTTCTATAGTAAATTATTCAAAAACTAATTTTATACTGTCACAAATTTTAAATATCCCAGGGATTGACTTTTCTATAGTAAATTATTCAAAAAATAATTTTATACTGTCACAAATTTTAATTACGCCAGGGATTGACTTTTCTATAGTAAATTATTCAAAAACTAATTTTATACTGTCACAAATTTTAATTGCGCCAGGGATTGCCTTTTCTATAGTAAATTATTCAAAAAATAATTTTATACTGTCGCAAATTTTAAATATCCCAGGGATTGCCTTTTCTATAGTAAATTATTCAAAAAATAATTTTATACTGTCACAAATTTTAAATATCCCAGGGATTGACTTTTCTATAGTAAATTTTTCAAAAACTAATTTTATACTGTCACAAATTTTAATTACGCCAGGGATTGCCTTTTCTATAGTAAATTATTCAAAAAATAATTTTATACTGTCACAAATTTTAAATATCCCAGGGATTGACTTTTCTATAGTAAATTTTTCAAAAAATAATTTTATACTGTCGCAAATTTTAAATATCCCAGGGATTGACTTTTCTATAGTAAATTATTCAAAAAATAATTTTATACTGTCACAAATTTTAATTACGCCAGGGATTGACTTTTCTATAGTAAATTATTCAAAAACTAATTTTATACTGTCACAAATTTTAATTGCGCCAGGGATTGACTTTTCTATAGTAAATTATTCAAAAACTAATTTTATACTGTCGCAAATTTTAAATATCCCAGGGATTGCCTTTTCTATAGTAAATTATTCAAAAACTAATTTTCAACTGTCACAAATTTTAAATATCCCAGGGATTGCCTTTTCTATAGTAAATTATTCAAAAAATAATTTTATACTGTCACAAATTTTAATTGCGCCAGGGATTGACTTTTCTATAGTAAATTATTCAAAAACTAATTTTATACTGTCGCAAATTTTAAATATCCCAGGGATTGACTTTTCTATAGTAAATTATTCAAAAACTAATTTTATACTGTCGCAAATTTTAATTACGCCAGGGATTGACTTTTCTATAGTAAATTATTCAAAAAATAATTTTATACTGTCACAAATTTTAATTGCGCCAGGGATTGCCTTTTCTATAGTAAATTATTCAAAAAATAATTTTATACTGTCACAAATTTTAATTGCGCCAGGGATTGACTTTTCTATAGTAAATTATTCAAAAAATAATTTTATACTGTCACAAATTTTAAATATCCCAGGGATTGACTTTTCTATAGTAAATTATTCAAAAAATAATTTTATACTGTCGCAAATTTTAAATATCCCAGGGATTGACTTTTCTATAGTAAATTATTCAAAAACTAATTTTATACTGTCACAAATTTTAAATATCCCAGGGATTGACTTTTCTATAGTAAATTTTTCAAAAAATAATTTTATACTGTCACAAATTTTAAATATCCCAGGGATTGACTTTTATATAGTAAATTATTCAAAAAATAATTTTATACTGTCACAAATTTTAATTACGCCAGGGATTGCCTTTTCTATAGTAAATTATTCAAAAACTAATTTTATACTGTCACAAATTTTAATTGCGCCAGGGATTGACTTTTCTATAGTAAATTATTCAAAAACTAATTTTATACTGTCGCAAATTTTAAATATCCCAGGGATTGACTTTTCTATAGTAAATTATTCAAAAAATAATTTTATACTGTCACAAATTTTAATTGCGCCAGGGATTGCCTTTTCTATAGTAAATTATTCAAAAACTAATTTTATACTGTCGCAAATTTTAAATATCCCAGGGATTGCCTTTTCTATAGTAAATTATTCAAAAAATAATTTTCAACTGTCACAAATTTTAATTGCGCCAGGGATTGACTTTTCTATAGTAAATTATTCAAAAACTAATTTTATACTGTCACAAATTTTAAATATCCCAGGGATTGCCTTTTCTATAGTAAATTATTCAAAAAATAATTTTATACTGTCACAAATTTTAATTACGCCAGGGATTGCCTTTTCTATAGTAAATTATTCAAAAACTAGTTTTATACTGTCACAAATTTTAAATATCCCAGGGATTGACTTTTCTATAGTAAATTATTCAAAAAATAATTTTATACTGTCACAAATTTTAATTACGCCAGGGATTGACTTTTCTATAGTAAATTATTCAAAAACTAATTTTATACTGTCACAAATTTTAATTGCGCCAGGGATTGCCTTTTCTATAGTAAATTATTCAAAAAATAATTTTATACTGTCGCAAATTTTAAATATCCCAGGGATTGCCTTTTCTATAGTAAATTATTCAAAAAATAATTTTATACTGTCACAAATTTTAAATATCCCAGGGATTGACTTTTCTATAGTAAATTTTTCAAAAAATAATTTTATACTGTCGCAAATTTTAAATATCCCAGGGATTGACTTTTCTATAGTAAATTATTCAAAAACTAATTTTATACTGTCACAAATTTTAATTACGCCAGGGATTGACTTTTCTATAGTAAATTATTCAAAAAATAATTTTATACTGTCACAAATTTTAATTGCGCCAGGGATTGACTTTTCTATAGTAAATTATTCAAAAAATAATTTTATACTGTCACAAATTTTAAATATCCCAGGGATTGCCTTTTCTATAGTAAATTTTTCAAAAAATAATTTTATACTGTCGCAAATTTTAAATATCCCAGGGATTGACTTTTATATAGTAAATTATTCAAAAAATAATTTTATACTGTCACAAATTTTAATTACGCCAGGGATTGCCTTTTCTATAGTAAATTATTCAAAAACTAATTTTATACTGTCACAAATTTTAATTACGCCAGGGATTGCCTTTTCTATAGTAAATTATTCAAAAACTAATTTTATACTGTCACAAATTTTAAATATCCCAGGGATTGACTTTTCTATAGTAAATTATTCAAAAACTAATTTTATACTGTCGCAAATTTTAATTACGCCAGGGATTGACTTTTCTATAGTAAATTATTCAAAAAATAATTTTATACTGTCACAAATTTTAATTGCGCCAGGGATTGCCTTTTCTATAGTAAATTATTCAAAAAATAATTTTATACTGTCACAAATTTTAATTGCGCCAGGGATTGACTTTTCTATAGTAAATTATTCAAAAAAATAATTTTATACTGTCACAAATTTTAAATATCCCAGGGATTGACTTTTCTATAGTAAATTATTCAAAAAATAATTTTATACTGTCGCAAATTTTAAATATCCCAGGGATTGACTTTTCTATAGTAAATTATTCAAAAACTAATTTTATACTGTCACAAATTTTAAATATCCCAGGGATTGACTTTTCTATAGTAAATTATTCAAAAAATAATTTTATACTGTCACAAATTTTAATTGCGCCAGGGATTGACTTTTCTATAGTAAATTATTCAAAAACTAATTTTATACTGTCGCAAATTTTAAATATCCCAGGGATTGACTTTTCTATAGTAAATTATTCAAAAACTAATTTTATACTGTCGCAAATTTTAATTACGCCAGGGATTGCCTTTTCTATAGTAAATTATTCAAAAACTAATTTTATACTGTCACAAATTTTAATTGCGCCAGGGATTGACTTTTCTATAGTAAATTTTTCAAAAAATAATTTTATACTGTCGCAAATTTTAATTGCGCCAGGGATTGACTTTTCTATAGTAAATTATTCAAAAACTAATTTTATACTGTCACAAATTTTAATTACGCCAGGGATTGACTTTTCTATAGTAAATTATTCAAAAAATAATTTTATACTGTCGCAAATTTTAATTACGCCAGGGATTGCCTTTTCTATAGTAAATTATTCAAAAACTAATTTTATACTGTCACAAATTTTAATTGCGCCAGGGATTGACTTTTCTATAGTAAATTATTCAAAAACTAATTTTATACTGTCGCAAATTTTAAATATCCCAGGGATTGACTTTTCTATAGTAAATTTTTCAAAAAATAATTTTCAACTGTCACAAATTTTAATTGCGCCAGGGATTGCCTTTTCTATAGTAAATTATTCAAAAAATAATTTTATACTGTCACAAATTTTAATTACGCCAGGGATTGACTTTTCTATAGTAAATTATTCAAAAACTAATTTTCAACTGTCACAAATTTTAAATATCCCAGGGATTGACTTTTCTATAGTAAATTATTCAAAAAATAATTTTATACTGTCGCAAATTTTAAATATCCCAGGGATTGACTTTTCTATAGTAAATTATTCAAAAACTAATTTTATACTGTCACAAATTTTAATTGCGCCAGGGATTGACTTTTCTATAGTAAATTATTCAAAAAATAATTTTATACTGTCGCAAATTTTAATTACGCCAGGGATTGCCTTTTCTATAGTAAATTATTCAAAAAATAATTTTATACTGTCACAAATTTTAAATATCCCAGGGATTGACTTTTCTATAGTAAATTATTCAAAAAATAATTTTATACTGTCACAAATTTTAAATATCCCAGGGATTGACTTTTCTATAGTAAATTATTCAAAAACTAATTTTATACTGTCGCAAATTTTAATTGCGCCAGGGATTGACTTTTCTATAGTAAATTATTCAAAAAATAATTTTATACTGTCACAAATTTTAATTACGCCAGGGATTGCCTTTTCTATAGTAAATTATTCAAAAACTAATTTTATACTGTCGCAAATTTTAATTACGCCAGGGATTGACTTTTCTATAGTAAATTATTCAAAAAATAATTTTATACTGTCACAAATTTTAATTGCGCCAGGGATTGCCTTTTCTATAGTAAATTATTCAAAAAATAATTTTATACTGTCACAAATTTTAATTGCGCCAGAGATTGACTTTTCTATAGTAAATTATTCAAAAAATAATTTTATACTGTCACAAATTTTAAATATCCCAGGGATTGACTTTTCTATAGTAAATTATTCAAAAAATAATTTTATACTGTCGCAAATTTTAAATATCCCAGGGATTGACTTTTCTATAGTAAATTATTCAAAAACTAATTTTATACTGTCACAAATTTTAAATATCCCAGGGATTGACTTTTCTATAGTAAATTATTCAAAAAATAATTTTATACTGTCACAAATTTTAATTGCGCCAGGGATTGACTTTTCTATAGTAAATTATTCAAAAACTAATTTTATACTGTCGCAAATTTTAAATATCCCAGGGATTGACTTTTCTATAGTAAATTATTCAAAAACTAATTTTATACTGTCGCAAATTTTAAATATCCCAGGGATTGCCTTTTCTATAGTAAATTATTCAAAAAATAATTTTATGCTGTCACAAATTTTAAATATCCCAGGGATTGACTTTTGTATAGTAAATTATTCAAAAAATAATTTTATACTGTCACAAATTTTAATTACGCCAGGGATTGACTTTTCTATAGTAAATTATTCAAAAACTAATTTTATACTGTCACAAATTTTAATTGCGCCAGGGATTGCCTTTTCTATAGTAAATTATTCAAAAACTAATTTTATACTGTCGCAAATTTTAAATATCCCAGGGATTGCCTTTTCTATAGTAAATTATTCAAAAAATAATTTTATACTGTCACAAATTTTAAATATCCCAGGGATTGACTTTTCTATAGTAAATTTTTCAAAAACTAATTTTATACTGTCACAAATTTTAATTACGCCAGGGATTGCCTTTTCTATAGTAAATTATTCAAAAAATAATTTTATACTGTCACAAATTTTAAATATCCCAGGGATTGACTTTTCTATAGTAAATTTTTCAAAAAATA